>JAPZVO010000493.1:0-35837 GCA_029962745.1 Echinometra lucunter | reverse complement strand
TGTAGTGAGTTTAATGATAATAATGATAATAATAATAATAAAGGTATATATACATATATATATATATATATATATATATATATATATATATATATATATATATATTGTGACCTGCCGCCTCAGAACCACCAATAAGTCGCCAAAATTCATTTTTCTGTTTTATTGCTCATCTGAAAGAAGGGGTTCTTAGCTTTCCAATGGTATATGACTCTTTCAAATTGCTTCACAATAACCCCCTGAAAAACACATTAGATAATTATGAATCAATAACTTTCATTCACAGAAAAAGCCTTTGAAGCTCGGTAACAAAAGAACGCTCAACCTGAGAGCTCTCTTCGTGCGACCAAAGCGCACCAGGGTATTCAGCAGTCCATAGCAACCGTATGACGGGATTAACAGATTAGGGTAAAATTTGGCACAACTTAGGATTAGGACCTAATCTTTATTATTCTCAAAATCAGTTCAATACCTTGATTAAGTTTGGACTTAGACGGGAATGAATGAAGGCATAACAAAAGCGCTCCAACACTCTAAAACTCCAATCTGTAGCCGAACCTACGTTACACAAATTCATAAAAGAAAACGGTTTTCTGTTGGTTATTTTATCAAAAACTATAAACTAAAATAAACCCGTGACAAGCAGACTGTGAGAAGGATAAAACGGATGGCATTTTTACACCTTCTGTATATTAATTTTCGGCGATTTTGATTCATGAGGCTGTCAACTTGTATTGAGTGAAAATGAGGAGTCATTTTAAAATTGCTAAAAAAAAAAAAAAAAAAAAAAAAATCTGGGGCGAATTACAATTCCAAACTTTGAAAAATGATAGAGTGATAATGAAACTACCCATTTCTATATCTAACAAAAAAAATTGACCAATCCTACTAAAATGACCATTTTTGGCTGTTTTATCAGTTGCAGTGCATGCGACTTATTGGTGGTTTCGAGCCGGCGGGTCACTAATTGCTTTAGTTTAGAATATGACATATAGGGGGGGGGGGATAATTATATGCAATATTAAGCCCATATCAAACAAAGTCATTATCCCCTGTATTTGTAATACTCACTTCTATGCCAACTGCGTCGGGACACCTTGGAACTGTAGGCGGAAGAAAACATAAACACATATCTTGCTTACTAGGAGGAAATTTTTTTCAATGTACAAGTTAATTTCATTTCATGTGAATCTACTATCATTTTACACGAAAATAAGCCCCCCCCCCCCCCCCTATTTCTTTGTATTTTCGAATAAAGCAGCGCTTCTCAACCGGTGGTCCGCGGCCCACTGGTGGGCCGTGAAGCTTTCTCAGGTGGGCCGCGAGGTCAGTCCAAAATATTTTGGAAAAAATTATTGAATTCAGCTTTACTTTGAACATCAAATTGAACTGAATCTATTAAACATATTAGAATAACACAAAAGGTTGTGGCTAATCGTCAGTGCAATGTGCTAAATTTTTTCGAAGATTTCTGTATATTTGGTTGGGGTGGGGTATTATATCAGTTTTCATTTACTGCAACCATATTTGTAGGTTGGATTTTGTAATGTAATATAGGTGGTAATCCAGATAATTACCACACATTTCGCTATTTTCTTTTGACATGTTTTATCGATTTTTTTCTTATTAAAGTTCTGGCAGATGGGCCTCAAAATATTTCTAAGAATGAAGGTGGGCCGCAAAAAAAAATTGAATAGCCAAAGTGGGCCTCGAGGCAAAAAAGGTTGAGAAGCACTGGAATAAAGGAATATTAAAATGACTGAAAGAGTATTTGTGAGGGCGTGTGTGTCGATCTGTATGTGTGCGTTGTTTGTGCAGTCTTAAACAAGATAGATAAGAATGCGGGATTAAATGCATTCTACTCGAGTGATGCAGTGAAAAATTACTTAGCCTCTTAAAGATATTGGTTAACATTGTTATGAATTAAAAAAAAAAAATCTGGTTTTGTTACTTGAAAATGGGATAAACATAAGGGTTATAGTGTAAAAATACCAGTCTGAAAGTTTCAAAGTATAATATCCACAGGAAGTATTTTTAAATATCAAAACTGTGAACCAACGTTTGAAAAATATACGAGGGTCGGTTGCACAGAATAGACATAAGGAATGGGCATGCGCGTATGACTCACCTTACCGTACTGTGTGTATTGGCGTATCACGCGGCGGGAGGCACATAACGGCATTTTCTAATTCAAGCAAAATGGTCCTCTTAGTGATTGTCTCATGAGACGAAGGATAATAAAATCGCCGTTTGCGTCTAACTTACACTTTTTCATTCCAAATTATGGTTGGTTTCAGGGTATTTGAGTACAAATACAAGTACTCATACACATGTTTCATCTTAGTTTGAGAATTTTTTAAATCAGCTACTCACAAAGTTAGCCAATGCCTTTAATCTATCACAAGGTGTCATCTTCATGCATGTTAAAACAAAGTAGTAACGTCTTTCGTGAAGAATTACATGCCCAGTTTGCGAAAAGAGAAATTTGTAAGTTAAACAAAACAAAACAAAAAAAAAAACAAGAAAAAAGAAAAATAATAATGATAAAGATAATATTGCTGATGATGATAATAATAATAATAATAACAATAATAATAATAATAATAATAACAATAACAATAGCTATAACAAGACCATAAAATACAGTAAATGATAAAGAAAGTCTTATTACAGTGGTTATGAAACACGATAACGATAAAGACGATGATGATCATAATAATTATAATTATGTAGTATAATAATATCAATGATAAAAGTGTAAATGTTAAATAGACCTGTTATCTCGGGACTAGATATCACTCCTGAGATGAGAAATTAAATTAAAAACATAAACAAATGCAGACAACAGAACAATAATTTAATATAAAACTGAGCTTGAATAATTCGTCAGGAATAAAACAAAATAATAATAAATAATAAATAGTTTTGCGCGCAAAAGTGACAAGGATGGTGGCAATTAAAAAATAAAGTTGAAAAAAATAATGATGAAGGTAATAATAATATTAATGAAAATGATGATAATGATAATAATAAGAGAAGAATAAGACTAATGATAAGCCTAACGATAATTATGATATGCATAACAATAATTATAAAGATGATAATAGGATTGATAACCCAATAAGAATTCTTCATGTTGATGATAATGATATAATGATGATAATAATGATAATAACAATACTATAAGAACGAAGTTAACACTACAGAAGCCACGATTTTTCGCCCCTCAAAAAACGAGAAACAAAAACTAGACAAAGGAATAAACTAATTAACTGATAAATTAGAACTCAAGAAAATGACAATAGTGGTAAAAGATTAGAAAAAAAAAGAAGAATACGAAGAGAAAGGAGGAGAAGAAGAAGAAAAGGGGAGGAGTAGGAGGAGAAGAAAAATAAGAAGATGATGATGAAGACGGAGCTAGAACAAAGAGTTAAAGAAAGCATTTGAAATTACCTGTGATTTTGGAGGTCGATGTTTTCGACAGTAAAAGAAGAAAGCTAGAATAAAAGCTGCTACTGCAATTTCACTTAACACTGCACCCACAACCACACCTGCAACTGAACTTAGGTCCTGTCCACCTTCAGAGCCTGTAAAAGAGAATGACAGTAATATCATCTAAGCATCCCGAATTCTTTTCACATTTTTAGATGGTCCCCAAAGATTAAAAGAAAGGGGTGGCTTTAATGTGTCCCATCGTATGATTAGGGAAAAGTAGAAAGGAAGCATTTCTTAGGGTTCCTGTATTTCCCCATATATAGAAGTTCAGTACTGATACATTTCTGCCATAAATTAGTGTACTGATATCTTTTATAAGTGAAAAACGCATGGTCTGACGTATGGTCTCGCCTGCGTTTAATACGCAAATCTCAAGCAGAATTTTTATATTGAAAAACTGTGGTTCGGGCACATAAGGGGTGCTAACACCGAGTCCCATGGACATTCTAATCCCCTCCTTCCTTTCCCCCTCCCTTACTTTACTAACGTACAGAGGCCTCGATCCATTTTTCGGATTGGGGGGGGGGCAAGACGACCAAGCGGAGATGAACCCACGGCTACTATTTGTTCACACACACAAACACCCTCACATATATGCATACCCATATATATATATATATATATATATATAAAACATAGGCCTATATCAACGTGAAGCATACTATGTGAACCATCCTGCTTTTTTTTTTTAATTGCGAGCGAGCGAAGCGAGCGAGCAAAAAATAACAAATTTCTTCTTATGAGAGAAGGGTTTAGTTATCATATAGGCATCAATTATACCTAATATACATGTATATGGTTACCTCGCTGCCAAATATGAACTCTACTTTGTCACATCGTTGGTCCATTGTTGCTGCCCCCAAACCACTCTGTTTTTTAATATTACGAGCGAGCGAAGCGAGCGAGGAAGCACACACTGTTTTTCATGGTAGATGTAGTAAACCCTTCGGTAAATTACGCTGTGAGCTAATGAAACATCTACATTATCTATTCGGTCTCATCTCACCGAATTCGTTTGCTTTTCAAAACCATTAATATGAAATGAGCGAGCGCAGCGAGCAAGGAAAAATATACCCTTTTCCATATGATAGAAGTGTTATTTCGTCATCATAATAATATGATAAAAATGTGATATGCGCTATACAAGAACGGAATATTATTATCATCATTATCATCAGAATACACTATAAACCTGTCATGCCTGTATGATATATAAATAATACATCCGATCATCTGTGTGCCGAATATGACACTGTTTTAGCTACCTCGCTTGCAGTCCGAATCCATTCTGTTTCTACCATAGCGAGCAAAGTCAACAACCGATCCCGGCAAAATTATATGGATTCGTCCCAAAATCTTTGTCAACAAATATAATGATATTTTGGAATCTCGCTGCTATAATAAGCTACTTGCTGCCCGAAATCATCTTTTATCTAGCTTTTTTCCAGCGAGAGTAGCGAGCGAGTTAACGAAAAATATGTTTTTGTTTTGCGGTTTTTTTTTTCTTTTTATCCAGGTCGTTGTCTCCTGAAAGTTTATCTATTTTAGGTCAACTGGCCGCTCGATTTCTAGGAGTGATATCTTGTTTGGTTATATTACTTCATATGAGTAGAAGAATAGTATAACATTCGATAGAAACACAAGATGCAAACCGATTTCCTTTCATAAGAATAGTAATTATCGTCGGCATTGGTTAAGATACTTAAATGCGAGCGGGCGAAGCGAGCGAGCGCTTCCCAGTTTCCCATTTTCTTTCTTTTTTCTTGTTTTACGCTTTCATTTCACTTCCTTTCTTCCTTTTCCTTTCTTTTCTCTTTCTTTTTCCTTTTTCCTTTTTTCTTTTTTTTTTGGTTAGGAAGTTATGAGGGGGGGGGGGGGCAAAAGGATATCTTTGCCCCCGAAAGTTTCTTTTTTTTGGGGGGGGGGGGCAACTGCCCCCCCCCCCGCCCCCCCCCCCCCCCCCCCCCCCCAGGATCGACGCCTCTGCTAACGTAGTAGTAAGTGTGGAAGTTTGCTTGTGTGTGTTAAGTGCGAGCTCACCATTTCAAAGGAACAAAGAACGGTGAATGTAATTTGCTAAACTTTTACATGTAAATATAACAAATTAACATATAAAGACTTAACGACCAAGTAGAGTGAAAAGGAAATTGATTGTCTGAAACTTTAATTTATTGGTGTGGTTGGTATGTTTTGTCCATGTGTTAACTAACAACCCCACCTTGGCAGCAGCGATACAAATGAGCTGGCAGACCTTACCAAAAACTAGAACCCAGGGCCGCCGCCGAGGGGTCGAGGCATTAGATTGATAATACTGTTTGTTCAAGAAATTGTTGCAATTTTTTGAAAATATGAAAGATACAGTGTATTGATGTGAAATTAATGACTACTACTTTTGACATTAATTAATTTTAAGTAAATGCCTTAATGAAATATGGGAAGAAAGAAAAAAAAATGCTACCATTTTCTTTTTCAGGAATATAACCAGGATTTGTAAGGTCTACATAGAAAATGAAGCCATTTTCTGTAGTAGATAAAGAGATGTTTGTACTACATCTCAGCTTAGAACATCATTATAATTTTTTATATAGAAGTAGATATCACTTGATTCACATCATTATAGTCATGTCTAGGCAACTGGAGGTACTTGTGGGTATATAATCAAGATGAAAACTGATTGATTGATTGAGGGAGGGAGCATAAACACTCATTTATTTCTTAATACCGGTATATAATTATATGCCTATATCTAGAAAAAAATAAAACCCTCAAATAAAAGAAATATATTAAAAAATAAAAATTTATATGAAGCGTATGTTATGACATGATTTTTGTCTGTCAGCACATGAAATATTCACAAGGACGACTTGCAATAAGAATATATCATATGACCTAATGGGGAATTCCCGTCGTAGTGTGGGGACGTGGCAGCAACTGCGTAAGCAATTTGGCAATTTGCCAATGAAATCCATTATCTCGAAGAGGTTGTTCACATAATTATTTTTAGAATTATTTTCAAGGTTGAGAAAAGGAGATTTGCACCAGTCATTTGTATGTTTATGTATTCTTCTTTCTTTCATCTGTCTTGGCTTTCTGTCTATTTTTTTTTCCTGATTCGGGACCTTGGAGTTTTGCATACAGGCAATCAACCCCTGTGTATCAACACTATGCCACTGTATACCACTATGTATTATTCTTTCTTTCATCTGTCTTCGCTTTCTGTTTTTTTTTTTTTCTGATTCGGGAGCTTAGAGATTTCTTTACAGGCAATCGGCTCCTGTGTATCTACACTATGCCACTCTAAAAGAATTAACTTGCAGGCCATCAGAGATTTACTCGTTTCGAGAATCAAGGTTCTTTACAAAACTATACGAATGCAAGTCCGTCTTCTCTCCACTTGTCTTATTTCATTTATGCGCACGTACACACGTACACACATGCACACTCACAAACACTGAATTTGGTCAATTTAAGCCCTTCCTCGCCCCCCCCCCCCCCCACCCCCACCTCGTTCATCCCCCCTCATTACTATGTAACTCATAAATGTATGTATTTTAATGACCGGTAGAGAGGACGATTGTTTTGGATGTGTGGAACTGGTGGAAAGGCGGGGGAGAAAAAAAGTATCTATTAAAAAAAATATCTATTCTCGAAGAGGGGGGGGGGGTGGGGGAGGGCAAATAAGATTTTTTTTTTTTCGTTTCATATCCCTCTGAGTTTCCATTTTCTTTCCTTCCTCACATGTTCTTTTTTAATCCATTTGACTACATAGAGATAAGAAAATGTTTAAGATTTTACCTTCTCGTCAGCTAATTGGGATAATGTCCATCTTCTTCCCATCAATTTTTATCATGCGATGAATTCAACTTTACTTCTATTCTTATGATTAGTTAGGCTTGGCATAATACATGTATAGTAATTCCATGTTTGGCTGCATTGTGTGAATTTTATAGGCTATAATTCAGCACTCTCCTTTACTTCATAATAATTTATGACAGCTACCCCCGGTCTTGTGGTTTCGGAGAGATTGTTTGTTTATTGGGTGGTTTCGTTGTTGTTTTTTCTGCGATTCGAAATAATTCAATAGAGAATGGGGATGGTGATATATTGGCACAGACACACGCAAACACCCACATTTGTGTCCATAATGTGTACTCTGACGATTTTTCATCATCAAAATCCAATAATAATAACAATCGAGAATAATATGATTTACTGGAAGTTGCACACCGTGGAGACCCTGGATACCTATATATTGGACTTCACAAAAATATTGCGTAAGAAAAAAGTAGTTCAAAGAAATTTAACAGTATTCTGCATTTAACATACTGTTACAACATTTTCCCAAAGAAGAACGAAATAAGTGAAATATTGTTACAAAGCCTGAGACTTTCTTTTCCAGAAATCAAGATTTTCCGATTTTCGAAGATAAATTATTCAAGAAAATGATAACTCAAATGGGAAAATTGTGCCCATCATCAAACATTTAAAGTCATTTTCTTTAGTCGTTAAAAGGTTGATTATTCAAATCCAAATCTAGCAGTTGATTTACTGACTCATCGAAAATAAAAATTTACACCTTATTCCAAAAATTCGCCCATCCCCTTGAAAGAAAGGATAGAAAAACTGAAAAAAAAAGAACTAAAGCAGTGTGGGGTAGCAAAATTAGACGGTAAAGTGTCGGGAGAAAAAAGAAAGGGCAATACCAGTAGCTAATTTTTTAATGAAAACTCTTTCCTTTTAAATCCTTTTCCTCTGCCATATTTACGTATCACCTTAATATCAAAGAAGGGGAACACACCTGTAGTCTTTGAAGTGGAGGATATCGCAGGAGGAACTTCTGTGGTTCGGGTAGAAAGTGTAGCGCGTGAAGCAGTGGTCGATGACAAACTCGGATCTATGTAATGAGAATGCATACAGAAAACCTGATTGAAGATATTAAATGAAACTAAATTGAAAGAAGCTTGGCGTCACAAGACGTAAACGATGCTACAAAGGTTTAAATACCCACAAAGCTCACCTTTGCACTCTACGCCAGTATGAGTGTTTAAGTATGTATATATATATATATATATATATATATAACGCTATCGGGTACATTCCGTAGACATCCGTTAAAATCAAACAATTGGAGGACAAAATGAAGTTTGACCAATATCTCACAAAAATAGACCCCTCTTTAAAATCTAATTCGATATCTGCATTGCTTTGGTCGATACAATATCATGTCTCAAAGAGTAAGAAAAATAACTTGTTTTTTAAAGATATACCCCAAATTGTGATAAAAAAGTGTCCACTTAGCGTAAAACAATGAACATATTTAACAAATAGGGGACAAAATGATATATAACATATCTGTCCCCCTAATGTTTCATCACAATTTTAACAAATAGGGGACAGAATGATATACGGCATATCTGTACACCTAATGTTTCATCACAATTTTAACAAATAGGGGACAGAATGATATACGGCATATCTGTACACCTAATGTTTCATCACACTTTTAACAAATAGGGGACAGAATGATATACGGCATATCTGTACACCTAATGTTTCATCACACTTTTAACAAATAGGGGACAGAATGATATACGGCATATCTGTACACCTAATGTTTCATCACAATTTTAACAAATAGGGGACAGAATGATATACGGCATATCTTTACACCTAATGTTTCATCACACTTTTAACAAATAGGGGACAGAATGATATACGGCATATTTGTACACCTAATGTTTCATCACACTTTTAACAAATAGGAGACATTATGATATAAGGCATATTTGTCCCCTTATTGTTTCATCACAATTTTAACAAAAAGGACACAGAAGGATATACCTTTTATTTCATCGCATTTGTAAACTTTGAGGAGATGCCATTAAGTGTGTTATCGTTTGAAATTATTGCAAATAATCGTGAACACAATTATTTTTATCCCATATTTAGTTTAAATAACATTCCTCCCAAGTCGAGCATGGTCCGTATACTTTAAAAGAATAATTTCAGGCTATTTTACTTTCTTTCATTCATTTTCT
Organism: Echinometra lucunter; assembly: GCA_029962745.1. Taxonomy (NCBI): domain Eukaryota; kingdom Metazoa; phylum Echinodermata; class Echinoidea; order Camarodonta; family Echinometridae; genus Echinometra; species Echinometra lucunter. Next base: position 26,307 of record JAPZVO010000493.1, on the reverse strand, counting down.
GTATTACTACATTGATGCTTCGAATTGGGCAATAAATACATTAGAATTATATATATGCATTAAAAATCATTCTCCCTTGTATTGAATCAATTTGAGTAACTGAGAGAATGAAAGGAAGAGATGCTTGATGGAGCATGTGCGAAATGTCTACCTTTATCGCTGCTGTAATATAGATTGTGTTCACAAGTATGTTGGTTTTAAATGGAATATTAATAACAAAGATTATTGAAGATTGATGCTTATTATTTTCAAGTCCAACCGCAAGAAATCCATTTTGAAATAATCCATCATTAAGAGTCATATAATCATGCGTCGTCACTATATATGGGTATATGTCAACGTCCAGAGAACTGAAAGGTAATAAAGAATTTTACGGATTTATTTGGTAATAAGTGGAGACGTCATCATGAGAAAATATCCCTACGGTAATTAGGAAATCACCCCAGTGAAGTGCATTTTCAGTAAAAATGAACGGTGGAAGCACGTTAAAAGTTTGTATTAACGTGTGCTTATTCAAATTATGCTAAAGGATAACTTTCAAAATATTTGATGTATTTGAGGTGAATAATAATCATTTAAATTATGCAAGATGATACAGAGTTGAACATTTTGGTGTTCTGCGGAATAGTTACATAATTATGATGTCAGGTAAACTGAATGAGCTGATCCGTTATGCTTGGGTGACAATGCCCCCCCCCCCCCCCGTTATGAATATATACATATATATTTAAAAAAAAAACCAAATCTGGACAGGTTTCTTGCTAATTACTCTAATTATAGAGCATTACGATGCCTTAGGCATGTTTGATCGTCATTTCAGTTTTGCCGAGGCTCGCTTGAACCGGTTGGTTGATTTCGCATTAACAGTTTAGATCTACAAAGGCACCAAATTCTCTTAAAAGCTGTTGGATGAAGCAACTAGACAGACAGAAAACCCTAGAATCTACCCAGGAGATCTAGAGAACACCAAGATCTGGGGTGGACTAAAACTGCAATAGTACACCCGAACGGCCGCAATGGAGAAATGTTATAATCATCCTCCGAACCGGGAGAAGACCCCCGGATAGATCTATACAGAGATACTTTCCATGTCATTTTTCAACATGGTTCCATTCATAAAAACTGAGACATGAACGAGAAGTTCAAAATGAATGTGGGCACGGAGCACCAGTCAGCTCCACGCCTTTTCAAAATAAGGCAACAAATGAGTTCGATGCATGGGATTTCTTGATCTGTAAGAAAAAAAAATATTGACATTAGTATTGAAATCCTTATTATACGTCTTCACCAAAGTACGCGCTACCTATATTTAATACAAATACATATTTTCAAACAGTTATGCACGTATACTTTAGTTTTTTAAAGCTTACTAAAGAATCAGGAAGATTATTATGTACTAACATGACGTATGGTCATCTGCCCCCGCGAACATTTGATTTCCATTTATATATTAGACCTCTTTTTACATCTAAAGTTCTAAACATGGTTAAAGTCTTCATTTTCGAATCACCATGGCTGGCGATCCTTTAATGAATATTCATCGAGCCTAGCCTTCCCCCTTTTTAAACATGCAAAGAAATAATGAATTTGACGCTCCTGTAAAGTCAACAGAAAACCAAAGAAAAAGTTCTTTCCACTGAATTTTTTTAATTTAATTTTTTTATAACTGGTCCTAGAACAACAATATTCGCTCGTTGCCCCAGAGGTCACCTTGAACAATTTGCATAATTTGCATAAATATGAAAGTAATCATTTGTTGACAGATTATGCAATCGACAGAATTATGTAAAATGTCATGTTATAATTCTTGCATTTTTAGATCCTTTTCAACTCTCTATTTTGTGTATGTGTGTGTGTGTTGTAATTGTAGACCTTCTGTGGTACGTTCCCTACATGTTACCATCTTGCTACCCACCCCTTCCCTCTCCTTCACCCCCCCCCCCTCTCTCTCTCTCTCTCTCTCTCTCTCTTTCTCTCTCTATGTTCCATGGGCGATTGGGGGAAAAATTATTGGGGATTCTGTTATTCTTTGAACATGGATCTATTCTTTACTATCTGAATATTTGCCTTCCATTTAAATCTATATGCCATGCATGGTGAACTTTCCTTTCGGATATATTACACTTTCTCTCTTTCTTACTCCTTCTCCCACCACATTGCTCCTCATTATCACATGTAATGTAATCGTATGTTGTAAGCTAATCACAACCTGTTTTCTAACCCAACGGAATGTAGGGCATGGTGTTATAAGCATAATCTCTTACAAAGATAAAATAATCATAATCATGCCAGCAACCTCAAGCTTTAATAGAATAACAGATAAACGGATTTTTATAGAGTAAACTGCTCCTCGTGATTGGATTACATGTTTCTATGAGTCCTCTTTAGTTAGGCCCTTAATACTGCTGTTAATCAAAGTTAGTAGATTATGCACATAGAACGAGGAACGCTGAACATGACACAGTATATACTAGGATTCCAACATATGAAGTCACAACATCACATCATACATGTTTGAAGAAATATATATACAAGACAAGCCCTCTTCAGAATTATACTTATGCTTTGCTTCAAAGCTAAGGAGGTGGGGGGGGGGGGGGGGGTGGTCAATAACATATATGGTGCATGGTGGCAGCCCATTCTGTTGACACTGATTTTATCAATGGAAATAAATGAAGCAACATATTTTCTACACTCAGTATAACATCAGTTAAAAAAAAAAAAAAAAAAAAAACAGAAATTCAAGTAACATGTATTCAAAATCTTTATTCATGTGCATATAAAGCTAAAAAAAAATGTCAAGAATGTGAATGGAAAATAACACAACCAAGTAACACTGAACACTAAATTTGCAATAGCTGTCAAACATGATCATTTTTTCAGGAAATAATCTCAAAACTTTGATTATCAGCAGTGTGGAATATGGCTGATTACAAAAGACAAGAGTGTACAGTATAGAATTCCTAAACTCCTGTTTTTCTGAATCAACAAATCACACTGACTCCAATATTGAAAACGATTCAGTTTCGTACACTTAACAGTGAAAGGCAAAGTTGAAACATTTATAGAACATTTGAAATGGCATCTTCTCCACTTCAAATAGCATAAAGGTATCACTACCCACAAAAGTGCTTAAAATTACATTTTTTTATGATGCTACCATACTGGAGGAATCCTGATAGACCAAAGGGCTGATAGACCACAAATTTATGAAAAAAGTTGAATCCTTGTTTTAATTTGTGAATTGTGGTAAAAAGCGTCGCACAGACTGTTAAGCAACTTAAATGCAAGTGTATCAGCCTGTAATTTCAATGTGTAAAATAAACAAAAGTATTTGAGGTTTGGTATTGGTATTGGTATTTATTTTCCATATCACAATGTTAAAAAGCAATACAATGTAAATGTATGTACATAATAAAAAATCAAAAGTGAGATGGCTGGATATACCCACTCAGCTTTGTTAATGTGACAAAACTGTTCTTCCCTGGGGTCCAGAAAATATGTAACAACAGTTACTGTACATAACATATGACATAACAACAGTTACTGTACATGACATATAATAGAATTAAACATAAGAAATAATTGGGCTAAACAATAATGAAAAACAACAAAAAGAATTCAAGAGAATACATCTATACCTTAACGCGACCCCCCCCCCCCCCATCCCCACCCACCCACCTGTCGCTACTATTTCTTTTAAAGGTCAGGGCAAGACTGAATTAACTGATTTAAATTTTTATAAAAGTAAAAAGGCTATTTGACAATTTTATTGTAGATGGTAGGTTATTATATTCTTGTGATCCTCTATATAAGAACGTTCTTCGACAGCATTCACTCTTGGGTTTGGGAATTTTAATATTTCCTTGCGATCGGAGAGAATACGAATGATTACAATATTGAAAAGACTCTTCTAAATAAGGTGGGGCTAAGTTATGAAGGGATTTGTATACCATTATGTTTAGATGTGATTTACGCCTTGATTTGAGAGACTGCCATCCTAGTTTTATATGAATATCATTGTTTGAAACGTGATTAAACGGATTTATTTTTAAAATGAGACGTCCGGCCCTGTTTTGTAATTTTTGCAAACGTTCAGTGTGTTTTTTGCTTGCCGAATCATAAACAATATCAGCATAATCAAAAAGTGGAAGGATAATAGAATTGTAAACTATCTTAAGATTGGATTCTGATATAAATGTCTAAGACGGGCCAGAAAGCTGACTACCTTACTAATTTTAGTGCACATTTCGTCAATGTGTATATTCCATTTTAACTTTGGATCAAGGTACATTCCCAGATATTTAACAGTATTTCGTTGATCAATACGTTTACCAGATATAGTTACATTTAAAGTATCACATTTAGATAGCATTTTCCCAGTTCCAAATAACATGCAAATGGTTTTATTAACATTAAGACTTAGTTTATTACAACATAACCAGTTATGAATTTTACGGAGATCAAAATTTATATTTTTTTCAATAATATCAACATTTCTATGAGAAAAATACAACACTGTATCATCTGCATATAAATGTAATTTGCAGTTTTTTACTTGTGTTATGAGATCATTTATGTAAATTGTAAATAAAATTGGTCCAAGTATGGAGCCCTGAGGAATTCCATAATTTATATATGATATATTTGATATTACAGAATCTATTAAAGTACACATCTTCCTATTGTACAAGTAACTTTCGAACCAGTGTAAGGCGTCCGTCGAAACGCCAATTCTTGAGAGTTTTCTAATAAGTATTGTAGTATCTACGGTGTCAAAAGCTTTTTTCAGGTCGATGAACACAGCACCAGTATAAAAGCCATTATCCATTTCTTTCAACCAATCATCGGTAACTTTCAATAAAGACGTTACAGTCGAATGCTTTTCTCTGAAGCCCGACTGTTGGGTACAAAGTATATTGTTTTCTTTCATGTAAGATTTCAATTGATTACTAACAAGTTTCTCAAGAATTTTCGAAACAGTTGGTAAAATTGATATCGGTCTAAAATTAGAAGGGTCATCTTTGTTATTATCTATTATATTTTTCAGGGAAGATATTACCAAAGGGGTATTTTCTTTAATGTTGGATTCTTAAAGATGACATATTGAGAATAAGACTTCACAAAATACAAACAATCACTTTAACTCCTTTGCAAAAAATATCAGAATACCTGAAATATATACATTTATCACAATTTCAGGACCTGTTATTTTAACCTGTGTTATTTTAACCTGTGTAATTTAAACTGCATTTAAAAGGACTTGAGAAGGCATACCTTGACCTAAAACATGATTAAAAATAGTCAGTATATCAGCCCTTCAGTCTAACAGGTATCACCCACCATACTTTGTTTATGCTAGATTGTGCACCAATACACTACACACATTACTCAGTGATATAAAGGGATATCATCTGAAATGTTAAATACTACAGCATAAACCAAGCACTACCCATAGAGGTGTTTTAAATCATTTCTCCATGTTGTAGCCATTCTTTACATTAGATTCTGCATAATTACACGCAACACATACTCTATATTCAATGAACACCACAGAGGTGTCTGGAATTTTATTTTATGGTGCTACCATACTTTGTTAATGCTATATTTCCGACAACTATTTTGTAAGTAGCATAAAGGCCGGAATTCACAAAGGTGGTTTCATTCGAAACCATGGTTTATGCAAATTACCTGTAAAACCTACGCTTAATTTACCTCGTACATTAGAAAAGGGGGGAAAGGGTCCGACAATGATGCGCGTTTTTGTCATAGTGCAATAAATTGACGCTTGTTGCCATGGTTTAGAGTGCTATTTTATTGATGAGTCCACTGTTTTGAATTAATTAGTCAACTGTTGAAAACAGTGGACTCATGAATAAAACAGCACGTTAACCATGGCAACAAGGGTCAATTCAGCGAACTGTGACAAAAACATGCATCATTATTGGACCTCCCCCCCCCCCCTTTTCCAAGGTACTGGTAAATTAAGCATAAGTTTTGAAGGTAATTTGCATAAACCATGGTTTCTAATGAAACCACCTTTGTGAGTTCTGGCCAAAGAGTATACATAATACCCATATAGATGTTTTGAACCATAATTTATATGGTGTTATCAAACTCTGTTTATGTCAGATGTATTACACTCTACAAGTACTATTTCATCAATGATGTAGATGAACATCATTTGAAATGTTACTTTAAGTAGACATTAACATACTCCACTTTTATCTAAGATTTAGGAAGACATTCCAACAACTATTTTGTAAACAGCTTAAAGAGTACACATAATACCTATATACACACTGCACAAAAACTAACTAACCACTTTGTCTTTTGATCAAAGCTCAAATATGGTGTGTTATATCGGACAACTTTTAACAGAATTTGAAAGAAAATTTAATTCCAAACAGGTTGACACTTCATTTGTTGAAATCGAGCAAAGAATGTAAGAACAATGACGATTCGTACGTAAATATCCCCAAAATAAAAGTTGCAGCAGTCTCTACTGATATGGCATTCTCTATTCACAGAATGGATTTCTGGTTGTCAACTTCATCTCTTTGTTTTCGGACAATAGGGTATAAACAAAAAACACAAAGGTGCTCTATAAATGACATCAAAACATGTGTCGATTTGATAAAGTCATTCCACCTGCATGAGGCAATGAATGTCTGGGAAGGAAAAGTGTCAGCGCTCAAAAGGATGCCTAGATTGTGTGAAAATGAGAGATTGCATCTTTCAGGACATATAACCTAGGCACCCCTTTTGAGTGCCAACACTTTTCCTTGCTGGACATCCATTGCTTCATGCATTTGGAATGACTTTGATCCGTTGATCGGCACATGTTTTGACCGTCATTAATTTCATAGACCACCTCTGTGTTATTGTCTATACCCTATTGTCCAGAAACAAAGATATCAAGTTGACAAACAGAAATCCATTCTGTGAAAGAGAATGCCATATCAACAGGAACTGCTGCAATTTTTATTTTGGGGTATTTGCATATGAATCGTCATTGTTCTCACATTCTTTACTCGATTTCAAGAAATGAAGTTTCAAAATGTTTGAAATAAATTTTCTTTCAAATTCTGTCAAAAGTTGTCCGATATAATACACCATATTTGAGCTATGATAAAAAGAAAAAGTGGTTAGTTACTTTTTGTGCGGTGTGATGTTTTAACCCACATTTGTGTGGTGTTATCAAACTCTGTTTATGTCAGATGTATTATACTCTAGAAGTACTATTTCATCAATGATGTAGATGAACATCATTTGAAATGTTTCTTTAAGTAGACATTAACATATTATCTAAGATTTAGGAAGACATTCCAACAACTACTTTGTAAATACTGTAGCATAAAGAGTATATATATATATATATATAATACCCATACAGATGTTTTAAACCATATTTGTTTGGTGTTATTAAACTTTGTTTATGTCAGATGTATTATACTCTAGAAGTACGAACATCATTTGAAATGTTGCTTTAAGTAGACATTAACCCGTTGCATACGGGAACTGGGTGGCCCCTGTATTAAAAGTCAATGGGGATAACAGAATTCAGCATTGAACGGGTTAACATATTCCACTTTTATCTAAGATTTAGGTAGACATTCCAACAACTATTTTGTAAACAGCATAAAGCATATAAACAATACCCATACAGATGTTTTAAACCATATTTATATGGTGTTATCAAACTTTGTATTATACTCTAGAAGTACTATTTCTTCAATGATGTACATGTAGATGAACATCATTTGAAATGTGAACTACATGTACTACTCTGAAATTAGCATAAACAAAATATTACCTATATATGGATATTTTGAATTATATTTCTATGGTGCTACAAGTACGATAGATGTTCATGCCAGATCATACATTATTACATTCTTCATACCACTCTATACAGTGAAAGTTCAATTGAAATGTTAACTACTTCCTTATTCATGCAGTTATCCTATATCGATATGTGGTAATGTATGATGACTGCTCCTGTTGTCTTGGTCTGTTAATGAGATGCAAATTAATACATGCTTCTTGGCCTCACTTCACAATACATTGTAAGGTGTCACAGTTTTACTTCATTCATTTCAATGTTATGAAAACAATTACATGTCCTGAGCTTAACTCTAGAACCATAAAACATTTCCACAGCAATATTCTGACAAGACTACTACCCATGCTCTCATTTTGATTCTCATAGATCTACATGCCATTGCAAATCACTTTCATATTTTTCACTGTCCAGCTATTTGTCGTATTTGTATATTTGTGATGCAACAAGTCCTTTTTTCATTCCACAAGAACAATGACTAGCTGATTCATAAATAAGTTGAACTAAACCTTTGAAATGTTGCTTTAGGTAGACATTTCAATACCTCTAACATAAACACTAGTCTGATTCACATGGGCAGACTTTTATACCAAATTAAGGTAATATTAGAGATCAAAAAGGATTAAAATTCCTCCTCTATATTACAAGTCTATACACAAGAGAAGTTCTGCTTTGAAGCTACATTTAAGATTATGGAAGGCAAAGTTTTGCAAAATACCAACTCTGTGCAAGCAACAAAATAACCCCTGATCAGGGGGTTTTACTCTGCTTGCATGGTAGTTTATCCCTATATGATGAGTAGAGAAAAACTAGTGATCAGTAGGTTTTAACTCTGCACGAGAAGTGAGAAACTACTGATCAGGGATTTTACTATGCAACTGTGGTTAGTTTCTGCCTGTGCAAGCATGTCTGCGCAAGCAAATGACAAACTACTGATGATCAGTATTTTAAACTCTGCATGTGGCAGAATAAAATCTTTGATCAAGGGTTATTTTGTTGCTTCCGCAAAGCACGGAGGGATGGACAGAGGACCAAAAAAGATAACGCCTCTGGCACCCACTAATGGCTGGCAGAAGGACGTCAGCTCAGGTGCGCGCACATCAAAAGGTACAGTGTCACTGGACATTAACGCGCTTCTGACAGCCAGGTGATGAATTTAGTGTTCTTGTTTTTTCAACCAACTGAGAGGATTGAAATCATTTGAATATCTAAATCATTACAGTATGGAAACTCATCCAACTTGACAAATTATCGACTTCCAAGTAACCCTCCTGTACAATACACTTACATGCCGCCATAAATTAACGGTACATGAAACCTCGTTATAAAGAACACTAATATGACCAACTCTCATTATAACAAAGTGATTTTTTTCAGTCCCATCTCTTTGTATTCTATTGTATTTTAGCCCTGATATAATAAGGTTTCAGTACAAGGTAATTTTTCAGCTCCCACCATCCCAAGGACCTCATTATAACAAGGTTCCACTGCATATTGTTAAGATGGTTGGGCTACCTCAGCAAAACAAAGAATTAATCCAATACTTCTGTATCAGAAGGCATTACGCATTTGTACAGGTTGACACTACAGATGCAATGCTGACAAATTGTTCCATACACACAAAACTCCTGAAATATCTCATATAGATACTATGCAAATAGGTTTGCTTATGGTTAGACCCTAGATGGACTGCTTAGACAAGTTTCCACTTAATTTAAATTAAGTGGAGAATAATATTTCATTAAAAGGAGTATCATCATGAGATGAAGTGAAGAGTTGACTGTGTAAAGAGTTGACCTCCCCCCCCCCCCCCCCCCCCCCCCTGACTCAATTTACATGTCCATTTCTTCTCTTTGCTTTGCTGCTTTTTTTTCTCTCTTTTTCTTTTCATTGAAGACTTTAGTCTTTATGGTTTCCCAATCATGACAATGTTGGAGCAGTTGTTTTCTTGCAAACTGTTCCAATTCTTGGCGTCCTGGATAGAATAAAATAAAAGAATGTCACTAAACTGGTTGTTGTTGATGTTTCACAAATCAAGGATCAGAGGATCTGATTTATGGCAAAAATCACAGACAATAGAATTCAACTGTAAAATCCAATGGAGAATAAGCAAAGAAAACTGATAGGAAATTTGTTAGAATGTTTCAAGTATCCAAACATTGAAGTACAGTGATCCGACCTAGCAGAACTTCTTCAACATTAATACTGCTTCGAGCTTTATTGTGCCAAAAATATGCTTTTGGGCTCAGGGTCACATCATTATTATTATGATTATGGTTATCATTATCATTATTATTGTCTCCCAGGCACAGGTGATGCCAAACAAAATAATCATTATTTTAATAATAATAATAATAATAATAATGATAATAATAATAATAATAATAATAATGATAATAATAATAATAATAATAATAATAATAAAGTTGTGAAAGCAAGATATATTCAAAGATAAAGTAATTTCATGGAAGACATGGGAAATATATATGAAAATGACATAATGAAGGACATAGTTATAAGAGTAGTTTAAAACTAACATTAAGACTTGTAAAACACATTATAAGTACTGTGAATCTGTTTCTAAGCTTTTATAGTAATGATTCTATTTATTTTTCTTTACAAATTCATAGTAATTTTGTATTAAAGAGAAATGTTGCTGGGCTAGTGCCATGAATGTTCTCGAGCAGTGTACATGCTCTATATAGTTTTCATGATCACAGTTATTACCATTATCATTATTATTATAAACCCTTTGCCTATGGTAACCAGGTGGGCCCTGCAAAAAGTCTATGGGATTTACAGAATCTAGTAGTAAACGGGTTAATACTATTTCATCATCACTATCATTATTATTACTACTACCATCATTACTGTTATTATTATTATAATTATTACAATCATGTTTCATTTGAATGGAAAGGTGTGCCATTTGTGTACAAGTTTGCAGTGTTTGTACATTCATGAGCTGGAATAAAACAGCATCGATAAGCCAACTGGTATGGTATGGCCTTACCCTAAAAAGACTGCACTTGGCAGAAAAAATAGTTAGAAAATTGTGTCACTGGTTGTGACATGTTCAAATTCTGCAGTGAAATTGTGGGGGGGGGGGGGAAGGGAGCATCATCGATAAAAAGCGAATAAGTGGTATTGTTGGTCATTGCTTTCCAACAATAAAACTTAACAAGGTGGGGTCTAGTTTCAAGGTATGTATACAATGGTGATTGCGTTTACCTGGCAGGCTCCTTTCCTTCTCTCCACGTATATATGCAGAGAAATAATCCAGTACTGTGTTTGTATCCTTCCTCGTCCATTGTGAATATTTTCTTCCTGAAGGCAGATAAAAGAAGAAAGGATTGTATACTATATGACCTAGTCAGACTAAAGATATTCACTCCTTATAGGTTAAGGCATAGTGACTGAAAACTGAAATGGATTTTTAAAAAAAATGGATTTAAAAAAAAATGTATTTCATTTCTGTCAGTGACCTACAGAAAAAATATACACTCAGTATATAATGCGTGGTGGGTATGTGCCGCGGAGAAGACCCCATTTTTACAGTCAAATTTCTGTTCAATAGCATAGCATTTTCTTCTTATCAAGAAAAAAGAAGAAATCCGTTCCAAAGCTTCGCCTATTTTTCATTACGCCATTCCGGCCCCGTCGATTCGCTACAATGAACTGACTTTTTGGTGAAAAGCGGCCCGCAGAACGCTGTCCGACGATCGCCCCTGCGCGAGCGCACCTGGCGCCTGTGCCGCCGGGCTAGCTTCATGCCCATTCCATATGGATACATACGCACTCACAAGCAGGCAAACTGTTCCAAGCCTGTTCCGAAGACCTTCCTTTTCACGATAAGCCCGTTCGAAAGCCCCCGTTTTTGTCTCGCCCGCAGCACATACCTACCACTTTTGGGGTCGAGTGCCCCCCCCCCCCCCCCCCCCCCGGCTGGAAGCTAAATACTTATGAAAATTTAATGGATATTAGCACTTAAATTTTGTGATTTCAGATGGCATGCTTAGGGCCTGTTGCAAGATTTAAGAGGCAAATCAAGTTTAAAAGTTCTGAAACAAGGAAATATATGGTGCGGAAAACTTCTGCAGAAAAAACAATTTACTCACTCTTCTGTTTGCAAGAGGAAACTGGTTGAGAGTTCAATGTCTGCTTGTACACACTGCTCTTCTGTGCTTGAACTTGTTCTACAGTGATTTAGTAAAAAAAAAAAAAATCTTCTATATCATATTCTAAGGTATTTAACATATCAAAATCCAAACGATCTTTACATGTGTGTGTGTATGTAAATGATACAAGTCAAATAAGTAAAATCAACAATGCTTAAACACATTGCTTTAAGTAGACATTGAAATACAACTAGCAATAAAGGTCATGAAAATGGAAAATCAAATGCTTTGAAATGTTTCCTTAGGTATACATCAAGATATCACAATCATGAAACAAAATTAGTCAATTTCATTAGACTAAATATACTTTGAAATTTCTCTTTAGGTAGACATTCAAATACCACTATCAAAAACAATACAGTAATTCACAAATAAGTTGAACCAAATCTTTGAAATGTTGTTTTAGGCAGACATTTTTACCACTAGCTTAAACACTAGCCTGATGTTAATGATAATGAAAGATTCATGCAACTGACGGGAGAACGCATGATCAAGCGCATGTGCCATGTGCCATGTGCTTCATCAGAGCTTTCCAACAGTGCTGAAACTTTCCTCCAAAATGCGATCGGTTCAGGAACGGACTTGCTCGATTCCAACCAAGAACTTTCGGGGGCGATTTTCTAATTTTCCGTCGCCCTCGAATCATTTTTTTCGGCCCGTTTCGGGAGCTCTTTCAGGCGTTTCCGGGGCGAATTCGCCCGCCGCCCCCGTGAATTTTTTCCCTGGATTCATGTAAGTTTAACATTCCATGTTTTGAATTGTTTCTGCAGTGAGACATTACTACTATCCCAAACGATACAATAATTGGACACAAAATGCTTTGCAATGTTACTTTATGTAGACATTAAAATAATACTATTTCTATTACCTGTTACTTTTCCCTGGCCAGTAGATTCTTGTAGACAAAGGTCATAGCTATCTTGATTTGGAACTTCACCTTGCCCTACATAAGAAAAGAGAGGCAATCTTTGAGTCAAATAAGTTCAACAACCAATCCTTCGATTGATTCTTCAGTTAGACAACTAATAATATCATAATTATACAAGACAATAAATCAAATAAGTTGGACAATTTCTGCTTAAAAATGATGCTATGCATGTAGGTAGACATTCTAAGCCCACTATCATACTACAATGGGTCAAATAATTTGGGCAGTTTATGCTCAGAAACATTACTTTGAGTAGACATATCCCACTTAATTCGAAATACAAGTCCAATATTTTGGACAACAGTATGAAATGTTGCATTAGGTTGACATTCAAATTCAATTTTCATTTACAATACAATGAGATGAAAAAGTAAAGCTTTGATTTTTTCTTCAGGTAGACAACAAATTACTATTGCAAAAGATACAATAAATAAATTAAATTGGACAAAAAAAAATTATCTGAAATGTTACTTTATGAAGACACTAAAATAATACTATTTCTACTACCTGTTACTTTTCCCTCGCCAGTAGATTCTTGTAGACAAAGGTCATAGCTACCTTGATTTGGAACTTCACCTTGCCCTACATAAGAAAAGAAAGGTAATCTTTGAGTCAAATTAGTTCAACAACCAATCCTTTGAATGATTCTTCAGTTAGACAACTAATAATATCATAATTATACAAGACAATAAATCAAATAAGTTGGACAATTTCTGCTTAAAAATGATGCTATGCATGTAGGTAGACATTCTAAGCCCACTATCATACTACAATGGGACAAATAATTTGGGCAGTTCATGCTCAGAAACATTACTTTGAGTAGACATATCCCACTTTATTCAAAATACAAGTCCAACATTTTGGACAACAGTATGAAATGTTGCATTAGGTTGACATTCAAATTCAATTTTCATTTACAATACAACGAGATGAAAAAGTAAAGCTTTAATTTTTTTTTCTTCAGGTAGACATCAAATTACTATCGCAAAAGATGCAATAAATCAATTAAGCTGGAAAAAAATGATCTGAAATGTTACTTTATGTAGACACTAAAATAATACTATTTCTATCATACCTGTTAGTTTTCCCTGGCCAGTAGATTCCTGTAGACAGAGGTCACTGGGATCTTGATTTGGAACTTCACCTTGCCCTACATAACAAAAGAGATGTAACACACATACACAGAAAGAAGAAAAATAATCATCTAAAACACTAAAATGTTCACTTTTTATAAAGAAGCCACAAAGTAACCGATGATTACTGTTTTTTTCACTGAAAACCAAAAAGATACCTACCACAATAGTAACCATCTAAAATTTTAAACACAGACTGATACTTCCACTACCACTATATATTTATGCACACCTTTCAAAACTATATGTATGTTTTTTTCTTTTGTTTTCACTTAATTTTAAATTAAATTTTCACAGATCACGATTGCCTTTCTCGTGAGATGGGGGTCTAATCAAGCAAAAATAAGAGGGCTGCATCGATGAAGCTGGTTTTCGGTATTCTCAGACGTTTTTTCACATTTCAGCTTATAATTACTTATCAAACTAAATGGATAGTGATCATTCATTTAATCTGAGGCAAAAGCAAGTTTAAAACAGATGGTAAAATTGCATGCATTTGAAATGTATTTACCCCCCCCCCCCCCCCCCCGAATTCTGGCTTTATATTGACAAAGTATTATGGTTCTTGTGAATTCTAATGTTATGTAATCCCTTACAGTTATACATGCATATCTGTGTAGCTGGTCAACATAAGCTTGTAAAATGCATTAAGAAGAGCAACAAAGAATCCTTCAAAAGGTATACATACCATCAATGATGTTCAGTGAACGTCCGACTTTAACTAGCTCCATGATACCAAGAGGGGCCTGATAGATGTCGGTGTTTATTTTTTCCGAATGGCCCATGTGCTTGTAGAAGTACTGGCGTTCTGCATCTGGCACCTCCATCATGGCATACATCGTACTGACTCGGTGCCTGTTTTTTGTTGCTGTTATGAGTTCCTTCTTCTTCAGATCTGGAACTTTCTTACAGACACGTTGCACAGCATGCCAACCAGACACATGATTCATGGATTCTTCACAAGAGGGGAAGAGATACTTGTTGTTTTCATTCACACCTGAGGCAGAGCGTATGCTTTTGTCCTTCAGAGCATTTATTGCTTCCACACAATCAAGTGGAATCAACACAGGTACCAAGTGAAGCCCCTTTCCAGTCTGATAAGCCAGCTTCATTCTTTTTGCAAGAAGTTGCTCTGCTTGATTCAATTGCTGGAGGTGATTCTTGCTAATCCATGTATCCTGCTCTGCGGTGTCATACTCTTCCAATGACAAGCGACAGGGTTCTCCTCCTCTACGCGCGTTGAACAAAGTAAGACGGCATACCACTAAGTCTCTGAGCTCAGTAAACCGTTCACCTTCCCACACTTCATACATCTCATTCTCTAAGACGCTCTTCATTCTAGAAACTGTATATTCCTTCAACAAATTGATGTCCTCTTCCAGAGGAAGGTTTTCAGGCTTTCTTAGCTTCTCCTTTCTACTTCTGTTTATAGCGTATTGGGCGTCGCCGAACAAATAGTCATGGTTGACTTCTAGAACTTCCACAAACTTGTCCACTGCACTGGCTTTGTCGTCCTCATCTAAGATCAAATAGGACGCTTTCAGTATCTTACAAGATTTCTTCACCAGATAGAACAAGGCTGTTTCAAGCCATACTTTAGTACCTCTCCATCTTCACTGTAGGTCCGTACAGCATTCTCGAAGTGATTCCAATTAGATCTCAGAAACATATCTGCTGCAGAATTTTCACGACGACTAATTGGGTCAGAGTCACTACCACTATCTTCAAAGATGATGTACAATGATGCCAATCTCCTCATGGAGGACATAACATACCTCTTGACCTCATTTCTTTTGTCACATTTCAATTTTTCTTTGTGCCACAAACGCTTACCTACTGCAAGAATTGTTTTGTCCTTTTGACACAATATTCCAACTTTGTCTCTGCGGAACAAGGAAAGGATCTCTTTGACAAACCCATTATCAGGACCTTCCTCATCATCTTGGTGTAGAACTAAGAGGTCTGCTGGGATACTCTGGCATTTCCCATGGTTTACGTTACATTTTTTGATATGTCGTCCAATAAAGCGGCTGTTGAAAAAACCTTTGCATGTTCCACACATCTTGATGTTACATGGCTTTCTACTTCTACGCTCTTGTTCAAATGTGGGATTACTATCCCCTGCCATGCCTTTGTTTGTCTTGTATATGCCCTCCTTTCTGAACATTTCTAGTCCTTTGAGACATTCATTCTGTGGTAACTTAAGGACTCTCTGAACCTCTTCCAAGTCTTTATGTTTTGTTTTTATGTGTCTTGATAGCTTTGATTGATATTTGCCACAAAAGGTGCAAACCCTATAGGGGCGTTTATACTTTTGTGGTTTCTTTTCCATTTTGTTTGGTGACTTCACTTTCTGTTTTCTCATCCCCAGTTGAAAATGAGAATCTTTTTCCTCTGCCAGAGTGGAATGCTTATCTATGCATACCATGGGATGTTTCAGTGATTTCTTTTCAATTTTGCTTCCAGTTTTCCTTTCACATCCTCTCAAATCTGAATGGGAATCAGAAAGCTCGTTTCCAAAAAGGGCATGGTCGTCCTTGCTTACCCAGGGATGTTTCAGTGATTGCTTTTCAGTTTCACATCCTAATTTTCCTTTCTGTCCTCTCAAACCAGGATGGGAATCTGAAAATTCGTTTTCAGAAATGGTGTGCTCATCCATGCAATGTTTCCCAATTTTCTTTTCAAGGTTCCTTCCCAATTTCCTTTTCAATCCTTTCAAATCCAGATCAAGTTCCGATTGTTCTTCCTCAGAAGAGGATTTTTCATCACTGCTTATGCTGGAACTTAACTTGTAACTGGGATCCCCATCATCTGAGGTCAATCCGTTTTGTGCAACAGCAGGTGGAATCTTCATGGTGAATTTCTGTCTCTTCTTGCGATGCAAACTTCTACTGTATCTTTGATCTTCATCATCGGAGCTAGAGGTATAAGTATATGAGGTTATCTTTGTGCGCCTGCGCTGTGGTCTTTTCCTATACTTAGGATACCCTGAAATTTCCTCCTCGCAACACTGATCATCTGTGCTGGATGTATGATCACGTACTTCTGACAATATTGATGATTTACCATTTAATCCATTACTGATACATGTATTTTCATCATTCTTCCAAGATTGTTTCAAGAGAGATTGCTCTGCCATTCTCACAATGCCAAATTCTGGTGAATCAATATTCATATCAAGTGTGGATCTTCCCTCATCACTTTCTGTTATTATATCAGTGCTGCTTAGCTCTTTTGGATTTTCTGGAGGTCTTATTCCTTCATGTACATCAGTGCTCCTTAGCTCATTTGGATTTTCTGGAGGTCTTATTCCTTCATGTACATCAGTGCTCCTTAGCTCATTTGGATTTTCTGGAGTCCTTGTTCCTTCGTGCACATCAGTGCTCCTTAGCTCATTTGGATTTTCCAGAGTTCTTATTCTTTCATGTACATCAGTGCTCCTTAACTCATTTGGATTTTCTGGAGTCCTTATTCCTTCGTGTACATCAGTGCTGCTCAGCTCAACAAGATTTTCTGGAGTTCTCATTTCTTCATGTACATCAGTGCTCCTCAGCTCATTTGGATTTAATGGAGGTTTTATTCCTTCATGTACATCAGTGCTGCTCAGCTCAACAAGATTTTCCAGAGTTCTCATTTCTTCATGTACATCAGTGCTCCTCAGCTCATTTGGATTTAATGGAGGTTTTATTCCTTCATGTACATCAGTGCTGCTCAGCTCAACAGGATTTTCTGGAGTTCTTATTCCTTCATGGACATTGGTGCTCCTCAGCTCATTTGGATTTTCTGGAGGTTTTATTCCTTCATGTACATCAGTGCTGCTTAGCTCAACAGGATTTTCTAGAGTTCTTATTCCTTCATGTACATCGGTGCTCCTCAGCTCATTTGGATTTTCTGGAGGTCTTATTCCTTCATGTAAATCAGTTCTGCTTAGCTCAACAGGATTTTCTGGAGTTCTTATTCCTTCATGTACATCATTGCTCCTTAGCTCATTGGATTTTCTGGAGGTCTTATTCCTTCATGTACATCAGTGCTGCTCAGCTCAACAGGATTTTCTGGAGTTCTCATTTCTTCATATACATCGGTGCTCCTCAGCTCATTTGGATTTTCCAGAGTTCTCATTTCTTCATGTACATCAGTGCTCCTTAGCTCATTTGGATTTTCTGGAGGTCTTATTGCTACATGTTCATCAGTGCTGCTAAGCTCAACAGGATTTTCTGGAGTTCTTATTCCTTCATGTACTTCCACACTAGGCATAATATTGATCTGTTGTACCTCTTCCTGCAGAGCGTTTTCTGTGTCTTTCTTTTTTGCCCTCCAAGGGAGATCT
Source organism: Echinometra lucunter (assembly GCA_029962745.1). Classification (NCBI taxonomy): domain Eukaryota; kingdom Metazoa; phylum Echinodermata; class Echinoidea; order Camarodonta; family Echinometridae; genus Echinometra; species Echinometra lucunter. The sequence goes on along the minus strand of JAPZVO010000493.1, from coordinate 7,898 downwards.
CTTACTCCATAATCGTAGCGAATTTCTTCCCCACTTTTTATATCTCTTTTAGCAAACAGGCAAAGAAATGTTGACTTTTCATGCTTTATAGCTTTCATCTTTGCATTTTCTCCTTTTCCGACAGCATCATTCGCAAGGCGACCCAGTCCGGTAGAGTTAGTTGCATCAACACTGAAAAGTGAGGAATGAACATAAGTCTTACCAAGAAGTACTTGTACACTACACATAAACCACACTGTAAAAAGAAGCTGAAATATGCTGGAAATAGAAAATTCCCATGGTTATCATAAAAGCTAATGAATTGTATATCAAATTAAAGAGAAAAATATAGCCTTCGTTTTGAACATAGCTGCAAGTTGGGATCAGCCATGCATGAATATGACTCATCAAATGCAATAATGCATATTTCCAGACCTTTATGTAATCATTGAAGCATAACTCGTAATCTGTTGATGATCATGGCTTGTTCACCCATATGATATAAAACATGCATATCCCTCAATTTGACACACAATAGTATTTCAATTTATATTACTCAATTTGAAAACATTTTTTGATGTCTTGTTATTGTTGTCTAATTGACTTTTTTTACAGGGGATGCAATAAGATTTTTAATTCATATTTCATTTCCTGAAAACATGAATAAAACCAACTGAAATGCTCAGAATTGCATATCAAATTAGAGGGTATCATTTCATCTTTAGCAGAAAATAAGAAAAAAAGTCATGATCATTGAAGCACGAGTTATGCTTCAATGATCACAGCAATGTCAGAAAATAGGTTTTGGTGTGCATAATGGATCATATCCCTTCATGCATGAATGATCATGAGTTTTAACTACATGAAATGAAAGGCTATTCTTTCTCTATAATTTGATATACAATTCAGTGAAAGACAAACAGTTTGTGACTTTTTTTTTTTTAATTCTGGCATGGTTCATCTTCTCCTTTTCATAGTTTGGTTCATGTGCAGTGTACAAGTAATTCTTGGTGACACTATACATGTGCATGTAGTCCTTAGTTTGTAAACGTTATGAATGAATTTCACAGCCCCCTCATTAATCACTACAGAGAGAAAGAGAGAGGAAGAGAAAGAAAATGGAAGTATTCTCAACTATGTGCAGCTAAAACTAATGCCTGTCATTGCCAGATTTGAAATAGATCACACATTGCACTTATAAAATTTTCAAAAACTTTGAAAACCTGATCAGATTAATGCCACTCTCATGCATGATTTTAGTATGAACTTGGTTTGAGGGGAATGCAGCCAAGACGTCAGTTGCTTCCAGTGAATGAAGAACAACAAGAAGAGTAAACCGTGAAAGTTTGAGCAAAATCGGACAATCTGTTCAAGAGTTATGAACTTTGAAAGTTTAAGTAAATCCTTATAACAGGGATCCTTGAATTGGCAACTTTGTCAGCATCTGTGACGTCATCGTGGACAACTCTCCATTCATTTTGTACACAGAATTTCGCATTTTCTTTATTTTTAAGAAATATAGACATTCTTTTGATTTGTTGTTTGAGTATGATATGGCTGCATCAATTCTGCAAGCATTTTGGGAAAAATTATGTTGATTCCTGATTTGAAATATCATATTACTTTTTTTTTTTTAGTTTATACACATTATAGTTATTTCAAATTAATAAGCAGAAGAGTCTGCACCCCCTCACACCTCTGATCAATTCCAAAAATTCTTTCCATATAAATTGGTAACCTGTAACACAACTGCCAAATACTATGGGGTGATCTTCATGTGAATCAACACAAGAACAGTTCACACAGAAATGGCTACTGACTGCTCTACTATTGCATTCTATCAAGTGATCAGAAGGTTCATTTCAATTACAGGTCAGCCTAACTATCTGCATACATAGTTCACTGGTGCTACCAGGGAGCTTCATGAGGTCATGAGAGGTTTGGATTAAAATACAAAAAATCAAAAGCATGTCCTTTATCAAAGGCATGAAGGTGTTTGAATGAGAACTGTTAATCAAAGATGATTTACAACTGTACATTTGGTGCCACAGTAACTGAAATCAATCATTAGTTATACTCACCATAATTTCTTGCCGAAGAAAAACAAGAAACTTCCTTTGTCTTGGGGATAACTTGATTCCCTTTTCTCTGCCTCCTCATTAAGGATGTGCTCTCCTCTGTATTCCAAGAGGAAATCTCCCTGTTTGAAATCTTTTGTTGCAAATGTTCCATATCCTATGTGACAGTGAAATATAAAGAAAAATTATTATTTTCTTTTTTAACATGTGCACAAGTTGGTATCAATAATGCCTAAAGCATTTTCATTTATTTGATATACTATAAAAGAGCAATGTAGATAAAATTGCCTTGCTCAAGGGCATAAGGGCCTTCCCGGGGATCGAACCCCTGACTTTTGCGTCTCCAGTCAAGTGCCTTAGACCACTTAACCACAGCACTTCGACATAATGAAAAATTATGAATTATAACAATTGACTACTGGGTATAATAGAAAAAAGTACATTTTTGAAAAACCTGTCGAAATTACATGTAAATTTCAAAATATATTGATTAGATGTCGATAGATGGTAAGTATACTCATCTATCAAATGCCATTAACAAAACAAACTTTCTAGACTATCATGGCATAATCATGATTTTATGCAAAAGACCAATTTATTTCAATGGGAGTACTGATTCAGACTGCTGGTTTAAATGCCTCTCTTCTTTCAATTTGGAACATATCATTTTTCACACTCTGAAGAAAAAAGTGCTCACCCAAGCGTGAACAAAAATTTGTTTTGTTAGTGGCATACTTGCAGCTGACAGATTAGACTACTGGGCATCTATCACATGCAGAAATCTAAACATTTTGAAATGTAATTTTGACAGATTTTTCAAAAGTATAACATTTTTTCTGCTGTGCTCTGTAGACAACCATTTTGAAGGAATTGTGAAGTGAGCAACTTGTGTATCTCCTCACCGCTCCTGTTTTGGAACGGTGGCCCCAACACAGGATCCTAACATGGCAGAAACTGCAGCGGCGTCGATATCCACTTCCATTAAATTTTGGGCTCTTACCAATGTCTGTATCAATAAATCCTTGTTTGAAGCCTTCCTTATCCCTCCCCTCAGCACAGAAGTACTTAGCTTCTTGGAGCGGTGGCAATTGCAGTCGTCTTGATGACTGGCGCATCTGGAATGAAAATGATAGAGGATAGAGTCTACACTTTAACTGTTGCTTAGTCACCCGGTTTTAAACAAAGAATGCCAAAGGCAAAGCTTACTCAACTCTTGACTTTATTTAGATGGCAGCGTATACAGCCAGATGCTTGTGTCTTTACCTTACGGCCACAAGCACGTGGCTGTATCCACAGCACTGACATGAGGATACAGCCACACTCGTCTGAATTCTGATCCCAGATTCCCGCCTATACTCTGTGCTACAGCGCTACTGCTAGCGCATCACAAGCAATATGTGTATTATCAGTGTGATGTGAAAACCCCAGGTGAAACCCCAAAACTCAGATCGTCACAAAGGTTTTATCTCTTGAAATTCACTGACATACAATATTTTTACTTTATTATCGTTAGTCACCTGCTTGCCGATCAGGTGAGAATGAAGTTGACAAAATCTTTTAAAGAATTGCACGAAGAATCTTTGTACAATAACAATAAGTCAAATTGAGAGGTAAGACCTTCGTGATGATCAAATTTTTGCAAGTTGCAATACATACTGTGCACCATGGGACAAGAGGGCTAATCAACCAAGTAGCCAAGAATAAGTATCAAGTAGTCTATCCCTCCCCCTCCCCCCCAAACTTCTGAAGTGAAGGGCTTCAGGCCTAAAAACAGTTAGGCTAGAGTCTATGGCCAGAATTCACAAAGGAGGTTTAAATTTAAACCATGGATTATTTAAATTTTGTGGTATTAAGTACGCTTGATTTAGCATGACTTAGACTGTCTTATTCTTCTTAGGATTAAACGTCCAATGATCCTGGCCAGATATTATTAATGAACATGTAGATCTATGTTTGGAAAAATGCGCTTATTTTACGCTTGTTGCCACAGTTTTGACGATGGGCTAACGCAGGTCTAGGTGAATTAATTTGCTTAAAACCGAGTTAGTTCATGGTCAAAACCATGACAACAAGCATAAAATTAGCGTCATTTGCCACACACACATTCATTATCAATTATCCATGTTTTGCTTCAGAAATTCTTATTACACTAACTTACCACGGGGAAAGTTGCATGGGGGTGGCCGCTCACCAGTGCCATTTTTCTGAGTGGGTCTGGTGAGCAGCCACCCTATGTAAAACATGTATGGCAAGATGCCCCATGTCTGTGCAGTGCCCATGTCTGCGCATACGCGTAACAGCGTGATTCTAACATCACAAACAATGCAACAAACTCAACGAAAGAATTGGGAAAAACATCTGAAAATCGTAAGTTTTTGCATTTTACTCACATGGCTTGAAAATACCACATTTTATGCAAAAACTCCCGAACTGCGTGTAAAGTGAATGAGTGCGCAGACAAGGGCAGCTTTTTTTCAGAGGCAGAATGACATCACTGCCAATTCTCCTAAAATTTGCAGTGTTCTTGCTCGAATATTAACAAGATTTTCGGCTCAGTTGCTCTTTAGACTTTAGGATATAAAGATTAAAATGAAATCAGCCATGGCATAATAAATATCAAAGGGATAGCTTATTAATTTCAAGTAAAATATTTAGCAGCGCAGATAAGGCCCCCCCCCCCCCATCATACAAAATGCAGGATCTAGCTAGTCTGCTTTTATTTTTTGGTCATGGTGTTTGATACTACATAGATCTAGTACTATCTAGATCATCAGGTTTGACAGATTTTATGGGTATCAACAGAACATTATTAATTTTTATGAAGTATTGGAATGCAATGTATGAAATGTGATATTAATTTTGTTCATTTAACAAGTTAGACTCAGACCTAGATCTATTCATAAATAATTATGATGCTGAATGCCCGACATATGGCGGCCGCATGCAGAACCCCTCTAAAACGAAAGTTAGCACCATTTGAGCAATGGACACTACTGACCATGTTATTGTCCAATAATTTTAATTTTGCCTTCTATTTAGTAAGCAAGTATTTGGACTCTGCATTGATTATATTGAATTATGTGCGAGTCTTTGATCGATAAATATAACGTTACTCGTTAGACCCTAATCAGCAAATTCCCTTTTGTTTAACTTGCGGCTGCACACCAGAGCCTAACGTTAGGTCTAACTGTAGTGTTAGACTAAACTGAAAAGTACCCGCAACGTAACCATTAACTAATTAAACCACGGCATTATCGTGAAATAGGAAACCACCGTTCACTTTGTACAGCAACGCTTTATTCTCACAGTCACACGCACTGGTTTCCTATTTCCACCTCCATTCACTTTGACTTTGTTGTACCCAAGTGCCTGCGTCAAATGAACGAGTGGTTTCCTAAACCACGATATGCGGTAGGGTAACCCTTGGTTTTAACTTACGGGTTTAAATTATTTGCACTCTGTAACTGTTAGAACTAAGTAACAGACCACACAGTAGATCTAGAATCTAGATCTAACGTTAACTAGAGTAGACCTAGATCTAGATCCTAGATATAACTTAGCGTTTTAGTCAGTACCATGCGTAGACTACTGACTAATATTAAAATAAACCGCTAGACCCTAGTCCCTACTGTACGTAGTACAGAGTGCAAATAATTTAAACCCCTAAAACCCACGATTACCTGCGGTAGAGCAGAATAACACATTAGATTCTAAAAGTAAGCCTTTATAATGATACAAATGACATTTACCTTGTTTTTCTTGACTTTGTAGATCCACGGCAACTTAACGCTAGCAGTTCGATGTACATATCTAGATCTACTATAGATATTGTGCCGAGCGCTCTCGTTAGCGCGAATTCATCATCGAGTGTGTGATAGACCGTCGATCTCGATGTGATAGACGTATGGTACATCTACTGGTCTGTGGAGTACGTAAGCCGATCTTGCGCTTTATTATCTTCGCCCTGTGCATGCACGGTGCGCGCGTGTACAGCCGTGTTTCAGCAGCTGCTAGAATTCGGGGGGTAAATTTCAGGAGGGGAGCACTGTAAATCGAATACTGGAGTACGACTTAAAAATGTTGTTTGGACTTGAAGCTAGACTATACGGAAACCCCGAACTGGCGCGATAATGTAGATATACTCGTCCATTTGGCGGCAAAACCAGATATACACATGTCAACTTAATGTTCTTTACCAATGAACGCAATATATACGGTGCTTCAAGAGGTGATTGAAATAACTTTATACTTAGAAGACTCTCACAGAATTTTTTTGTGAATTCAAAGAGTGTCAATTCTCACCTTCTAAGTATGCCGTAGTCGTCAATATCAGAACAGTCTTCAAAAGGGAAAACGCTTAGTAAACTTTAAGTAGACAGTGTTTTGGGTACCTAATGTAAGTGTCTACTCATTGTAATATTCCAAAGCATGGGTTGTCGACCTAATGTGGGGTTTAGCAATATATATATATATATATATATATATATATATATATATATATATATATATATATATATATATATATATATATGTGTGTGTGTGTGTGTGTGTGTGTGTGTGTGTGTGTGTGTGTGTGATTTCTCAGTTATAACTCTTTTCATTCATTTTCATTCATTAACCATTATAGTGTAGGTCTTTATGATAAGTTTTTATGCGAACTAGTTTGAACTCAGTGAGGAAAAGAAAATCGTTCACAGACTAATGCTAGCATCACTTGTGAACAAGCTTGAACTCAGTCAAGAAGAAAAAAAATCGTTCATGGACCTTGAAGCAAAAACAAATCAGTGTGTGGACTTTGCTCTCATGTGCTCATATGAATCTGTGCCTGGCGGTTATGAATCATATTTATTATTGTGAACATTCTTCTCATTCATAATTCGTCGTGGAGAGCCTACAATTTCTATGATAATTTACGATATTGAAAGACAACCCCTCTCTCACGCACACACACCCACAACCTCCACACCTCCACAACTCTTTCGAAAACACGCACATGCTCGGACATCTCTCTCTCTCTCTCTCTCTCTCTCTCTTCTATTTTTTCTTTCTCCCTCTTATTTTCTCTCCATCTCTCGTATTTCATTTTCTTTGTATTTAAACTGCATACTGTATTACTGTATTTTATTGAACAATAATTGTACATAACTTTAACTTCAAATTGCAGCATGTCTGTTTTTCGCGGTCATAAATAGTCCATGTCAATAAATAAATTCATCTATTTTTTTCACAAGATTTAACATTCAATCATAACTTCATATGTTATACATGTCAAAAGGGAAATTCTCCAGGCAGTTTTTTTTTTCTATTTTAACGTCCATTTAACACATACTCTTATACATGTACATTTATATACTTATTATTTACTGGTTTGTGTTATTTGCATTCGTATTCAAAACACCGCGACGTTCTCAACAACTACAACAACAAAACTTCTAACTGTAAACAAGTCATCAAACAGGCAGTCTACTCTGAACTTTTCTTTCAGTATCATACTTTTCAAATTGATTGCACTTTGAACAAAACAGGGATCGTTATTGTGTGCATGTTGCCAAATGTCAAGTTGAACATCACACTCAAGAATAACTGACAATGACATCGGTAGTGACACTACAATGTAGGAATCAAATCTATCAGATTCAGATTTCATATTCAAATTCAGTTTGCTTTATTCGCCATTTTTTTCAATAAAATGTACAAGGCAAGCAAGCACAGCATGCATGCAAATAAAACATTGCATAACATAATCATAGTGAATAACACTATTCAGTAAATAACATAATAATGTGTTTTATACATCATTCTCTGAAAAGTATTTAATAAAAAACAATTTCACAGTTAACC
>JAPZVO010000492.1:0-36000 GCA_029962745.1 Echinometra lucunter | reverse complement strand
AAATCGCCGCCCGAGTTGGAAGTGGTCCTAAAGGCAAGCTACGCACACGATTTGTCATGCAAAAATAGTGTTTTTCCTGTGCCTCAATTTCTAAAATATGTTCATATTATTGTAGAAAAAATAAAAATTGAGGTGCATACAACTCCAAAACTGAAAAGGGTTGAATGTTTTCTCTATATTTTACGATTTATTGCAGCCTCTGTAGAAAATCTGAATAGGAATCGTTCGTCACACTGCAGTCACAGCGAGTGCGCATTTGCCATTGACATTGCATGCGCAATGAGTGGTGCGTAGCTTTAGGACCCGCGTAGCTTTAGGACCTCTTACCATACTAGGAGTGGGGCTAGACTAGGTGCTCAAGCGAACACGCTATACATTTTCAATCATATTTTTCCATAAAATTCATGTGATTCAACATGGATTATGTACGTCAGTGCAGGGATATGCAACAACTGGATAGGGGAGTCGATAAAGTCTCTTTGAGACATTCGCTGCGCCGCGTCTCTCGGGAGTCCTCAGAGGGATTACTTGTAATCCGCATCGCCGAGCGAGTTGGATCGTAAATCTGTCATCAACTCGTGAACGCGCGCGGCATTGTGGGATGCTAGCATAGCGTCAGCCCGGTAGAGAAATGCATTATGGGAAATTCGCAACGTTTTTACCCTATACTATACCTTCTACACGCAATTACAATATCAACTATTTTCGATACATTCTCACCGCTTAATTACCGTGAATCTGACAACAATGGAACTTGAAATCGAAAGCGAATTGACTATAGAACCTGAAAGTTGGGAGGCTGGTATCAGTGACGAAATATGTATTTGTGGTATTCCATCAACTGAAGATATTGTTGAGTGCAGTGGGCCGAGTTGCTCGATAGGATTGTACCATCGCAAGTGTGTGGGTCTCGTAGTCCCACCAGCAGCCGATGATGTTGGTTGCAATACCAGTAGCTCCGCTCCCTCGGCCTCAACTTCGTCTTCAGCGAACGATGAATCCGCTTCGTGGTTTTGCGAGTTTTGCTCAACTGATTTACCTCATTCTACTTTTTCCTCAACTGTGCCAATAAGTGAGTTAAAAAATTATTGACTAGATTAGATTTAGATCTCTAGATCTAGATCTAGATGTTTAAGTTCTACTTTTTATTTCTATTCTAGAAATATTTTTTTCTCCAAATTCCAGCCAGGCTCTGCCTCTGGCCTCCGCCCAGTCCAGGGTCTAGATTTCTATTATTTTTCTATTAATAATCTGCATCTAGATTTACATCTTGATCTAGGTTTACGTATGTTTTTTGTATTGATTTTGTTAATCTATCAAAACCTGAAAGAAATTGAACTTGAAAAAAGGGGAAAAATGTCATTTTAGATTCAAACTTTTTTTTCACGTAGCCTCATAGGCCTAATTCATTCCCTTTTAAACCTGACAGAATTTGCCCCAGTGTAAAAAATAAAAGTGTATTTTGTTATTGTACTTTTTTAAAGGTCAAACAAGCTCCAAAGATGCTTCAGCAAGTGTAGCAAGTGCTCCAACGTCAACCAGTGATATCCCTGCTCCAACCCACAGTGATCATCCCAAAAAGGTGAAACGTACTACAAGAGCAAGTAAGTTGGTTGCAGTATTCAGTGGCCCAGGCCCTTTTCAGAATATTTGTTTATATTTATACTTTTTTCTTATTCTCTCTTCCCCCCCCCCTGGGTTTGGGTAGCCAGGAGGCTTCTAGAGAGTACTAAAAATCATTTACTAACGTACATGTAAGGTTACTCTCACACGAAGCCAGGTCTTCTTTTCTATACATGTGTGTGTACCACCAAAAAAACCTGAAACTTTCGCCCCCGAGATGTCTACTTTCTCTCTAAAAGATCTAGCCCTAAATCATGTACATGGGATACAACTTCATTTCCGACATTTCTACGCTATGGATTTTATTTTTAGACAAGAATTCATTAAAAAATATGAGAAAGATATCATGAAAGGAAGGAAGGGACTCGCCCGATGTTCTTCACCCACGTTCCGCGACGCAAGCTTCCGTTTTGTGGGTGAAGAACAATAGAAAACAAGATGGTGGCGTAAACATCGGGCAAGTCTCTTCTTTTCATGATATTTTTTACATTCTTTTTAATGAATTCTTGTCTAAAAATAAAATCCATGGCGTAGAAATGTCGGAAATGAAATTGTATCCCATGTACATGATTTAGGGCTAGATCTTTTAGAGAGAAAGTAGAAATCTCGGGGCGAAAGCTTCAGGTTTTTTTTGTGGTACACACACATGTATAGAAGACCTGGCTTCGTATGAGAGTAACCTTACGTTAGTAAATGATTTTTACTCTCTAGAAGCCTCCTGGCTAGGTTTGGGATGTAAAATGCCTCTGAGGTTTAAATTAGTGAATTTCAATAATTTTTAAGGCAGTGACTAGGGTTAAAAGTAAAGTCTTTGTATAGAACATACATATTCCTACAGGTTGAAATAATTTGTTTGGATATATATTTTTTCTAAACACTGCATGTACAATTTGGGTCTGTAATTTAACAATCATGACTTTTTTCCTTTCATTTCAGAACTTGGAATGCCTTCCAAATCAAGGGACGCAATTGTGTCTGAAGCCGTCTGTTACGGAAAGGTTGCAATCCAGGCCCTGCTTGAAGACAAGTTCTACATAAATTCACCGATAGGGTCTAAAGCGATTGAAATTGGGAAGGAAGTTGATACGGATTCAAACGTTTTTGAAGAGGTCACCCAGGAAATTGTGAATGACTTTTTCAATATTCTGATGTCTGCGAAAGATAAACATGCTGGTCCAGCAGCCGATGCACATATTATGAAGGCATTCCATGACTACAGGAGCAGAGAGTCTGTCACTATGTTGCTGAGAAGGCTTGTCCAAGTTGACAGTGATGCAACTGCTCAGTCATATTTTGAACAACATTTTCTGAACTTCATACTGGAGAAGACTCTGAATGCATGTAAGAAAGAAAGTGAAGGGAATGAAGCTGCCTCACCGTTGTCATCACATGATGAGCAGGTCTTACGATATGTCGCTGGCTATGTGCCCCATGCCCTTTCAAGAAAGTATGCCAAGATAAACTCTGCAAGTGCTAGGAGGATTTGTGCTACTCTCCAAGAATGGAAGAATGAAGACGATGTACACACCGAAGCAGAATCTTTTTTACAATACTCGGCCGTCTGGCTAACAATCCAGAATAGAGGAGGACTCTTCATCGTCACGGATGACATATACATGCTTTTTCGAGCCATGGAGTTTGTCACCAAAAAGTACCTGAATGTCGGCTACATACAGCGGAAGGATGAAGTCATGAAAGATACAATTGTAAAAAACATTTATGGCAGTGAACATGTACAAAGACAGTGGCTGAAATGCACTATGAATACCAACTTGGAAAGCTATGAAGTAGATGGATTGTTTGGAAGTGTGGTAAATTATTGGGTAAAGATAAGGGTTTCGGCATATGTTCGTTCGTATGTAAGTCTGAGGAAGAGAGAGCAAGGAAAGACAAGAAAGAGTAAGAAGGCATTACGAAAGAGTCTGAAGCAAAAAGAAGGAATGTAATTGATAGGTTTTGATAGGGATTCAGGAACCCCCTGTTGAATAAAATCTGAGTTTTGTTTTGTCTTGTCAGTTTATAAATACATTGCCCTCTTCAGTCTTCATAACTTCCTGCTCAAAATAGCTTAGAAGTCTGGTTATTATTTATTACGGGAATCCTAACTTCCTGTATTGTATTTTTTGTTTATATTTTCAGAAAACTTGAGAAAAGATTATTCATAAATGAAGAGAGATGCTATTTTTATGCCTCCGCCCACCGTAGGTGGTTGCCGGAGGCATTATGTTTTCGGGTCGTCCGTCCGTCCGTCCGTCCGTCCGTCCGTCCGTCCCGTTTTCGTTCTCGCGATAACTTAAGAACCGTTTGACTGATCAACTTCAAACTTGGCTCGTGTATGCATATGGGAGGGACAATGATCTGATTAGATTTTGGAGTCTCAAGGTCAAAGGTCAAGGTCATAGAGCTAATAATACACATAAAAATGGCTTGTTCTCGTGATAACTTAAGAACCATTTGACAGATTGGCTTCAAACTTGGCTCATGTATGCACATGGAAGGGACAATGATCTGATTAGATTTTGGGGTCACAAGGTCAAAGGTCAAAGGTCTTAGAGGTCATTATGTACATAGAAATGGTTCGTTTTCAGCATAACTCAACAACCATTTGACCGATCAACCTCAAACTTGGCACAGGTATGCATATGGGAGGGACAATTGTCTGATTAGATTTTGGAGTCTCAAGGTCAAAGGTCAAGGTCATAGAGGTAATAATACACTTAAAAATGGCTCGTTCTCGCGATAACTTAAGAACCATTTGACAGATTGGCTTCAAACTTGGCTCATGTATGCACATGGAAGGGACAATGATCTGATTAGATTTTGGGGTCACAAGGTCAAAGGTCCAAGGTCATAGAGGTCATTATGTACATAGAAATGGTTTGTTTTCACCATAACTCAACAACCATTTGACCGATCAACCTCAAATGTGGCACAGGTATGCATATGGAAGGGACAATGATCTGATTAGGGTCTCAAGGTCAAAGGTCAAAGGTCATAGAGGTCATTATGTACATAGAAATGGTTCGTTCTTGTGATAACTCAGTAACCATTTGACGGTTGAACAAACTTGGCTCATGTATGCATATGGAAAGGGCAATACTCTCATTAGATTTGGGGGTCACAAGGTCAAAGGTCAAGGTCAAGGTCATTGTATAAATGAAAATAAAGCAACATGAAGTGCCATTTATTTCTGATCTGGTAATGGCGGAGGCATAAAGTTCGACCACGCGTGGTCGAAGATTCATCTAGTTTTGTTCATGATTCTTGTGTTCTTTGTTTTCTGAAAGATAATACATTACATAGACATTGCAAGTTTGCAACTTTATTAATTGTTAATCATCAGCATCACCAATTCCACCTTCATCACTATCATCATCATTCATCATCATCCTTTTTTAATTTTGCAACCAAGTGTTTTTTTAATGTGACATTTGAAAAAAAAAGAAGAAATTAGAAGTACATACCCATTGGCAATAAATGAAAGGAAAATGTAGAACTAGTTGAAGTTTTTATCATTTTAATGGTTATACAAAATTAAAACCTTAAAAATGAAAGTGAATGTTTAGATTGGGACTCAAACATGTCACCAATATACATGTAATATGAGTATGTTCAGTACATTTGTACAGTCCTGTTTATTGGCAAGGTTCAATATGCTCAAAATTTGGTTCTCGACATTTCCTACATGTAAATTGAATCAAGTTTAGTAACTGGTGACATCGAGCTGTGCAAGTATCTCAGACTAGATAAAGGAGGTTCTAAATAATAAATCTAACAAATTTTCCTTGACACTTTAGTAATTGTCAGGTGTACAGTAAAAGCCAACAAAATATTTTGTTGTAGCATTTCATATGCATGTAATATAACAATGTAAATTGAGTGTCCCAAAATTCTGTGTGCATGTACAATTTCCATTCTTTACAATCACTACAAAATGGATGAAGTCTCGAAATAAAATTAATTTGCATTAAGCACATCCATACTGTATTAAATAATATAAGCTAGCATTTAGGATGATCCCTAAATCATAAATCTGCAAAAGAGATCATTTACAGGTACATTTCAATTACATGCATTTTGTACATGTAGGTGGTAAGCTTGATACGAGTCATACATGTATAACATGACAGTATTTTTTTGTGAACTGCTTCCATCATGGGCATTGTTCTTGTATAATAAATACATATAGATATACCAAAATCATTCAAGTTTCTTCTGCTCAGTGGTGTAAGTCTGTATTTTAATACATATTGAATCTCATAATATAAATGCATAGTGGATAATTACATGTATGGTGCATGCAAGCAGAGAGAGAGAAGGGGGGGAGGAGAATGTTCCATCACCTTGCAATTGTTACTAAATAGAGAGAGGGGGGAGGTGAGTAGAATGTTCCATCGCCTTGCAATTGTTAATAGAGAGAGGGGGGGGGGGTGAGTAGAATGTTCCATCGCCTTGCAATTGTTAATAGAGAGAGAGGGGGGGGGTGAGTAGAATGTTCCATCGCCTTGCAATTGTTGATAAATACACAGTATATCAATCAGAATCGTTTGAAGTGACAACAAATGTACATATCCATGTGGGTTCATACCTTATACGAATTATAAAACAAAGGTTAGATGTCTCCCCTCCTTCCAACACATCAAAAAATCTGAGTGAGTGAATAACTTGCCCCCCGCAACTATTAAGTCAACATTTAAGGACAAGTCTATGTCAACAGAGAGTTGACTTGAATAAAAAAGCGAAAAATCCAACAAATTTAACCCTGAAAATTTCATCAAAATCGGATGGAAAATATGAAAGTTATGACATTTTAAAGTTTCGCTTATTTATCATATGCACACCCTAGTTGGTATGCGAATGAGTAGACTGATGACATCATCCACTCACTATTTCTTTTGTATTTTATTATATGAAATATTGTATTTTTCCCTTCTTATCATGTGAAACTAAATTTCTTCCTCCCTCAACATGTGGAGATACCATTGGTCATTTTTTCAAATCTGTAAAAAATGAAAGATTGCATAATTTAAAGAATAAAAACATAAGAAATAGTGAGTGAGGGGCATCATCGACTAACTCATTTGCATATCACTGAGTTATGCATATAACTGTTTCGTGAAAAATAAGCATAAATTATTTTATTATTTTACATCCGATTTTGATGAAATTTTCAGTACTGTGCTTGTTTGATTTTTCTCCATTGATTCAAATCGACAATTTTTGGGGGTAGACTTGACCTTTAAGGCATGCTATTTGAATTTATATGATCAATTCAAGATCCAAAATATTAAAAATATGACACAGAATCTCAGATACATGTAGACATAATATGCAAGTAAGACAAAACTGAGAGAACGGATGGTGGTGCACACTAAAAAATAATACAGAAATGCTTGATTTGGAATAATTATGATTTTAAAAAAAAGGAAAGAGGAAAAAATTTGAGTTGAGAGTACATATTTGCTTTAAATTCTTTAAAAAACAAACATGCCTTTTCATTTATCCAATAATCTGGAATCTCAACTAGAATATAATTGCTATAAAACAATGTCCTTAAAGTTTAACCCCTATTCTATTAAATGGGCTATTTCAAACCAAGGAAGCGTTTCATGAAAGCATTTGTTGGACGTTTTATCTGACAATCAACATAGTAACAGTGCTTCTCAGCCAATCAAAATTGGGGGAAAATGACAGATCTGACAGGTTTTTAGAGGGGAAGAGTGGTTTATTATCGCTCAATATATGTTCATGTATCTGGGGAATAATATTCCTGGTATTGCATCACATCTTAAAATACATTTGTATGACTGCTTAATAGAACAATGTATCTCAGGTACCAGCTTTTACACAGGATTCTAGAAATACAGACTATAGAACACACATGATTGTTCTTTGATCAATGAAACATTGACTCAAATTAATTCAATATTTCATTTCAAAGAAATCATTTAAATAGTTTTTTTCTTGGGAGTGGTGTGTCATCAATTTGTTGAAATCCTCCTTCATCTGTCTGGACATTGGCTCGTTTGGAGGCTTTAATGCAGGCACCTGCAACTTGTAGTGTCTGCAAGTTGCTCCCGAACTGGCTGACACTGGGATTGTCATGGCTTCCTCCCATCCCACGCTGCTTGGAAAAATGTTCCTCAAGGGGATCCTGTGAAAATTTTTCACTGAGAATGTACTTGACCCCGGGCTCTGTTAGCATCTGCTTCGCCAGTGCTACAAACGACCTCACTGGAAACAAACAAAAGTTATTGAAAAATCATTTAATTCTAACACAATACAAGAAGCAAAAGTCAACACATGTTAAATGCTTGCATAAAAAATAAAAAAAATGTTCTGGAATGATTTCAGAAAAACAAAAACTGCATTGTTACAAATTATCTGTATAGTATTTATGCAATGCATCTGTGTGTTTATTTCTTTAGTATTACTCCATAATCTTGTTCCTGCACTCTTATTTGGCTTTCGCAAAAAACTAAGGTATTCATAGGAGAACGATTCATCTTGGTTTCAATGTCTGATCTTCTCATTATTTACCTGTCATGATGAGCCCCTCCAATGTCTGCTTGCTCAGACACAGCTTATCCTTTCCGCTTGCAGACAGTGATGTTAGTTTTCCTTCAGAGCTCCACTCATCAAGAAATGACAGAAAGTCTTCTTCGAGCCACTGTTATTGACATTTACAAGAACAAAAAAAAAATGACATTAAATTCTTGTAATCAACAGGTTGGAGTGATAGGTCCTACTTGCACTATGTTGACCTGTATTAATCTATCTTTGTTGTGTATTTTCTCTTAATAGGACATGACAGAATATCAAATTCAAATAACCATTATACTAGTACATGTACAATAAATTCTAAAAAGAGGGCCGTCAATCAACTATCTACATGTACATGAAGCTATATATATTTCCCAATCATTTGCAATTTTAAAAATAATATTAATAACTCCTTGTTTCTGAAGTCTGCGATTATCTTAACCCAACTTTTATGTGTTGTCTAATCAATTTTATGATGGGTTCTATGAAGGAAGTGGGGGTCTTTCCCTCATTAGCTGGTAATGAAAAGATAATATTAATGTTTTATTTATTAACTAACACAATGCCATTAGGAGCAATTTGTTTTCCAAAAGGCCAATTTTGTATGAGAGGTCTACACAGTTTAAAGATGAGCATAAGCAGGACCTGTTTTAAACCTAAAATCAACATTACAATATAAAAGGCCACGATAACTCATGAAATATACATGAAGCATAGCCTTCACTCCCACTTAGTAACAGATATGTTTGTTGAGAATTATCTGACTGTCACTATAAAATTTAAGAAATCACAAGAAATAATAGGAAAATAAATCTCCAATCTTACCGTAAACCTCCAGTCTTCAACATCTCTGTAAGGTTCGAGTGTAGGCTTCCTCTTCTTCTGTCCGATGTGCAGGTTGGAGACATTTAGCATATCAAAGAAAGAATCAATGTAGTCAATGAAGAGGATAGTGCTCTTTGTGTTCTCATGTCCCTGGATTCTGAGGGCATTGGCTACAGTTGAGCTTAATACCTAAAAAAATTGTGGCAAAATGGAACTACACTTATTTATTTTTACAAAAATATACATTTATGATTTGCATGAAATGCAAGAAAATATCACTACAAATATTTGCTTCAGCACTGGTCTTATGACAATGGAAATATTTGAAATATTTATTTTTGTGCATTGTCCCCTAAAAACTTTCATGACACTATATGGAAGATTCATAATGAGAAAATCTGAATTAAAGAAATCTCTGGCGAAGCCATATCCTGCATATCGTGCAAACAAACTGAAATACATGTAAAGACTACTAGTATTACCTGTGCTGCCAACTTGACTTTCATACGGTGAGCTGGGGTCAAATGAAGGTGATCGTCTGTGAGTCGATGGAGCATTCGAAGGCCAGTTGATCCCTGCAAGTCCCACTCATAAACATCTAGAATGTGTACCCAGGAGATAGGAAGTCCTCTGAACTATTAAAATAATATAAAGGGGACATCAAGTGTTGATTCTTCATAATACACATAATTACAAAGACTGATGAAATCTTTAATAGCCATAGAAATTAATAAATGAAGACATTTTCAAATACATATTTTGATAATAATAATACCCATACTTATAAAAATATTAATATTGAGAATGATAATAATAAAATAATAAAAAAATATATAATAACAATGATAATAAAATTAATAAAAATTAAAATACTACTACTTATAATAATAGGTAGTACTAGTAGTAATCATAATAAGTTCTTATACATCACATATTAAAAGCAAGCATATTCCCTATGCACTACAGAAAATGAAGGATTACAAAGCTATGAAATTAAATACATTCATTCAGATTATGTTGCATACTGAGTCCATTGATAAGGAAATTTTGAAATTGAAAAGATGCTTGAAGTACATGTATCATTATTTAATAAATATTGTACCTTAAACAGGATACATGTTCAACTGTTAGTATTTACCATTAAGTTCCTGGTCTTGCTATGGTACCCAGAATTCTCCAAATTATTTCGGCAGGTTTTTAGCAGATGGGGGACATCACTGAATAGGTAGATGACTCTTCTCGTTGTTGGGTGGATGAAGGAGCAGTCATTGCTTTCCTTCTTCAACATGTTGAAGAAGGAGCGGTTTGGTGCAGCTCCATCAGACACCAGTGCCCTTACACGAAAACCCTGCAGCTCTAATAATTCAACCGCTTTCAGGACTATACCATATAGTTGGTCACTAGTGACGCCAAGAGTAGAGAAATAGGCCACAGGAGCTTGGTAAGAAGAGCATATTGCCCTGATCATTAGTGTGAGCACATGGCTTGCGATGGCAGGAGAATCATTCTTACAACTTCGAGTATATGCATCAAGTTCATCGTTCAGGCTACCAAGACTTAAAAATCCTATAATGTCCCCTGTTGTGTGGGAGTACACTAACCCTTCGCTAACCTTCATTTCATCAAATGCAATTGTTACATTCTTTTCATGGTCTTCAAGGGATGCCATTTTGATGTCTTCGCACACCCTTCTCATGAGCTCATAGTTGAACCCTGGTTCATTCGATGTAAATCTGGTGTATTGCTTCAAGGTCCTTTTGTGAGGAAGGATGAGTACACCAGATGAACGTAGCAGATCATATGCTGAGGAGGACTTGGCCTCCAAGGCAATGCATAACCTAAGAATAGAGGGATGCCATCGCCTGGCTTGGGGATGTGCTTTTGACTGTTTTATCTGCTCATCCCACAAAAGTCGCATTGGAGAATCCTGTTGGAATTGCTGATGAACTGTTGAGGTTTTGGTATCTAGTATGTCTTTGAATGCTTGGTTGTCCTCTGCTGTTATTGCTTGTGCTCTTCTTTCAAATTGTTTGAGCATCCTCTGTTCAAGACGGGAGACTCTTTGCTTTAGGGTTTTTTGAGTGTGTTTGCTCTTTGTAAGCCTCTTTTTAAGTCTATCTTTGCTTAGGTAACGGATATTATTTCTGGGAGCAGGCGACGAATCTTGCTGGATCCTATGTTGCAGCTTTGCAAGGTCAGATCTATATACCCGGCAAAGTCGACAGCGCAGTTCGTTGATGACGAGAAAGGGACAGTTGACATGACGGATGGTCGATGATGATGAAGAATGATGGACATAAACTGGACGAGTGAGTAACATGTCAGGAGGAATATTTAAATCTTGATTACCAGGACAAACTTTGTATGCTTTTAGAGTTCTCAGCATGTTAGTAATTTCTTCAAAATTTCCTGACCTCGGTGTAGGAAAGAATGGGTCGGTTTTGACCGTTTTCCCATGAACTTTAAGTTGAATCTCTCCACTGGTGTTAACCATCAGACATTTTTCTAAATTGCCATCCTCATCAATTGCAATGACAAACAAGCACTCCGGCTCCCCTCTCTTAACTGCAGTGAGACCCTCAGCCCTTGCTGCTCTCTCGTAAACCTCAAATGGGTTGCTTGCTTTCTTGGATGACCCTTCTCCACATAAAGGGAAATCGTGGAGGGAGATATTAAGATGGCATGGTTTTCGAGCGTTCCTATTTTTCTGCCATCTTGCCAATTTGCGATCGCATGACATGCAGACAGATGTAGGATGGGTGTTGCAGTCATCGAGGAAAACATCCAGGTTGAAGGCCCGCATTATCACATCTCTAAGCTTGGTTTTCAGCACACATTTTGCAGAGAGATCATCACCACAGAGTCTGCATACTTTCTTCTGCTCTTCCATTTCTCTAGAACACCTAAATGAAATTGAAAGAAAATAGAGAAATATATGTCCATCACGATGAATTAACACTAGGAATAAATCACTACCATTCAATATACTCAGAGCTGCCAACCTGAACAAGAACATTTCAGTATTTTTAAAGCTAAAAATCAGTATTTTGGCGAGGAAATCAGTATTTTCAAATAAATACCAGGGATATGCAATATCCCTGTAAATACCATAGGACAACACATAAAAATGAAACTGGAGAAATCAGTATTTTGCATGAAACCATCAGTATTCTTCGAATTTTTCAGTACTAAATATGGCAAAATCTGTACTACTTGGCAGCTCTGTATACTGTATAATCATTTCAAATAACCTCTAAATAATGGTAGTACAGGCAGGACCGTTTCTCCTTTTTTGCTTTTATTTCAAAATTATTTTCTAATTGACCTTGGACTTGCTTTATAATACTTAATGTAGTTAAATATAATATTGCTATTCCACAGAGTTGGGAGTAACTCACTGGTTATTCATGTTCCTAATGATAAAACTGCAGGAATATCATGAAAATTACAATAAAATTAAATTCCATACTCCTTTCAAATAACATTTATTTTAAGAATATAATCAGGGAGTTTGGAGTTAAAAACTTAGAACTCCCAACTACCTGATGCCGTTCAGAGTAATACCAGGTCAACACTGAATTGAAATAAATGTATAATGTATAACATGTTGAATGCTCATGGAATGACATTAAATTGAGTGACAGAAATATATCCCTTTTTTGGAAGAAAAAAATAAAAAAATATAATTTTCAGGTAAAATACTTCTTGCTTAACAAGACAAATAGTTGGCAGGTTGTGAAAACTTTGTTTTATCAATATCATTAATCATGGAGGAATTGCAGTTCATCTAAGTACATGTATTTTTGTAAATAAAAACAAAATAGTTTAAATAGAAAATACGACCTTTTTTATTTAGAAAAATACCACTCATCGTTCCTTGGAGCTACACTTGACATTAAAACAAAGGAGCCCTTTTAATAGTAGATCTAGTCAACCAGCACAAGCACATTAATTAATGGTTCATAGATCAAATACAGAATGGGCGATCCAATATTCCTACGGCTACGTGTATACAAGACTTTAACTCCCAACTCCCTGAATTTTGAAATAACCACAACATGAGATACATGTTCATTCTTCATGTATATGCTAAAAATCATACTAGAGCTAAAGAAAGGGGTTCTTAATAAATTTGAAACATATTAATTTTCAACTCTGATGGTTTATGTCTTTAAAAATACATGTAGGCCAACAGGGCCAGGGTCCACAATGTATATATAATCACACACAAAAAAAAACAAGGAGAGAAGTCAAGAAAGAGAAAGAATTCAGTCTTCATGGTCTTTAAGCAGTGAAATAACCAGAATACATAGAAAAATAATCAATGACAAAATACATGTATGCCAGAGTCCACATGACAATGACAGCAACAGCTCAGCTAGTCAAGTTGGCACGGCGAGGTTTAAAAAAAGTTTGTGAAATCTGCAACAATTTTTAAAAATTATTCATGCCTTCAAAATTCAAAGTTCAAGGCTTAAATAGGCAAATTAGAAATAAAGAAGAGAGATGGTAATCAATAGAAAAATCTAATATAATAGTTATTTTCACCAGCATCATTAGATCTAGGTCTACAAATTATCAAAATCTCTCCCTTTTTGTCATTATTTTCACCTTTTTCAGGAGTTGTAGTTGTACTTGTACGCCGGTCGCGAGCGCATAGACAGCTACAGCCAGACCAGTAGGGCCGGGAGCTGAGACACTCGGAACCCGGTGGAAAGGTTGAATTCTGATCAATTTTTGAGAAATTGCTCGCCGTTTCACGCAAATCAAATTTATATCAACTTGCAGCTTAAAAACTCCTCTGTCCAACAATATAAACCATATTTAACGAATATCACCGACAATTTAGGTATAACTGATCAAACGCAACGTGTCATTGTACGAAAAATTTATTAGAAAGGGCAGTAACTTACTTATTTCTGGTCCGATTTCGTAATCTTTTGCACTGACAGAACGTACATCCTCTCAGCTGTACAGTGAACACAAAGTCACCTTCACAACCATAATATTGCGTCGCGAGAATGAGCCAGAAGTTGTGTATGTTAAAAATCTTTTTTGATAGAAACCCTGATTTCGTACGTCGGAACCTCGAGAGAACATAAAACACGGGGCCACGGAGCGCCTCTCAAAGACCGGCGCAGAGCGGGGAGCTTGACCTTATTACGTAATGGGTCGCTATGTTTTCTCTTAGTGGGCTGCCTCTGTCGGAGAAGTGGGGATTAAGGGTGGATTTTACCCCAGGCCATACTTTTATCGACTCCCCTATCCAGTTGTTGCATATCCCTGGTCAGTGGATTCGACTTATAGTATTTAATAATAACTTACCCGAGAACGTTTTTTGCAAGGGCTCAAGTCCCCACTGTTGTAAGAGCTCTCCCAGTTCCACATTTTCCCGATCGTTCATCTCCGCCATCGCTGCGTCTCGAGTCGATCTCGAATTCGAAAAAAAATAAGGCCGGCGCCCGCAGCGGGAAATGTGACCAACAACATTGGGCTGTTGTGGCGCGCGCGGCGGGAAATTTGACCAACAACATATTGGGCCAGAGTTATTAATAGACAGAGTGGCGAAACGCGCATTGAAACTAGGGTACGCAGGGGGTATGCGGGGTGAATGCGCGGCCCAAATCCTATGAGCGCCCCCAACTTCGTTCCAAATGCAGTCCATGCTTTGCAATTACAACAATTGAAATGCGCGGGACTACATTTCTGGATGAGCGCCCCCAAAAAAGTTCCACCTGGGCTCCATGAAATAACTGACCAATCAGAGCACACTTCCTGTGACGCCACTCTGTCTATTAATAACTCTGCATTGGGCTGTTGTTGTTGTTGTTGTTGTTTTAGTTTTTACGGCGCATGTCATTCAATAAATGAATATTTACGCCTAATTAATTTTGGCATAGTATTTGACAAAAATCATGTGGGATAAATTTAAAGAGAAAATATTAAAGTAAATTACGCAATTTGGGAAGGGGTCCTGACAGACTGTCATCACAATTAATTATCTTAACCACTAAAATGTATTCTGGCCGAGCCCGGATCGGTACATTGATCAGGTTTCTCAGCTACCGCATAGAGCGCATGCGTAGCCTTAGGCCCCTCCTATACCGGTCAAGGTGATGTCTGTCAGTAGGCCTACATCTCCTTCGAATGATATAGGATCAAATCAAATGAAAAATAATAATAATTAACTCCAAATTAACAAAAGGCATACATTCTGGGTCAGAGTGCAGTTAATGTGCAGTTAGTATAATTTTTTCGTATACATGGGCGTGTGTGTGTGTGTGTGTGATCGGGTTTTTACAGACGTGTATCAATCAGATATGATTATTTACGTCTGGGGACCGACCTTTAACGTCACCATCCGAAAGACGTGACCAGGGCTCTTGTTTACAGTTTAGTCTCGTCCAAAGAATTCGAGAAGAAAACAGACAAAACAAAACAAAAGAAAGGGAGCCGAAAATTTGCTGCACGAGGAGAAAACTAAATCAGTTGTTGACAGCCTGGAAGTACCGTTCATTTTCACACTTATTATTATTATTATTATTTTTAATTTATGAACAAGAAGTGAATAATGATCAGCATAAATATATAGAAGCCGTAAATGAATAAGGCTAGTTTCAGAAAGCATGTGACAAAAGATCCGGGAGAAATGAACAACTTGTTGGGCAAAACTTTAACCAGCGCACCACAGACCCCCAATGTAACCAATAATTTGGACAACCCTGCCCAACTTGTGTTTGGTTACGACTTTGTTTGACCAATAGGCGTTTTTTTTAACCAACAAATTAGAAAAGTGGTTGCCCAACAATATTTCTACCCAACAAACTTGCAGTGTAAAGTTGGGTGAAAATTTCTCCATATATCATGTAAATCATATTCCTTCATTATAATATAGAGCATTTCGCTATTTTTCTTGATAAAATGTTGTTGTTTGGAGCCTTGGCAACCAAGGGGGCTAATTACAGCGTTAAAATCACCCACAGTTAAAATAGGACTATATAATTTATCAACTTCCGCAAAAACTTGTAACAAAAAGTCAGGGTCATCTTTGTTTGGGGCATATATATTGAATAATGTAACATGTAATTCGTGCAGTACTGCCTTCAAAATAAAAAATCTGCCTTGTGGGTCTTTAAGAATTGAAATCACCTTGACTCAGACCGAGTTTCAAATAAAGATACCAACACCCTTACTATTGGAGGAATGATTTGCAAATCATGCTAATTCACCCCACTGGGATTTCCAAAGATTCTCATCCTTATTGTCAGCATGAGTTTCCTGTAGTGAAAATATATCACTCTCAGTACTTCTCATGTAATGAAATATCTTTTTTCTCTTGTAAAAATCCTGTAAACCACGACAATTAAATGAATGTAATTTCAGTACCATTTTCCTAATAAAAAATATAAAAAAGTAACTAATATCCATCCTAAAAAAATAGTAGATATGAAACTATAATCCAGCCATCCTCAATAAAAGAAAGCAAAATTATGACAAAAACTAAAGTGTCTGCATATGTTATCACAAAGATACACTGTTAATCTGGCTGCGTAAAATCTTACTCAACTTGTGTAAATTCTTACACAGCCGCTATATCATATATGAACCCAGCAACAAATGTGTAAAAACCTACACAACCCGGGTTGTGTAACTTTTTAAGTTGCGGTTGTGTACATTTTCTACACAGGAATTGTGTAACCATAAATTCACATAGCCAGGTTGTGTAGCCATTTTTCACAATAGGTGTTTAATACTTAAACATTAGCTGTTGAATTTTCATTTTACGCAACCAATTGTGTTAGATAGGACACCACTCTTTGACACATACGCAGACATATAAAGAATTATGTGTATTATGATGTATTTATTTCCATTCATAAATGGATTCATACAAGCTTCCAAATGCGTCAACAATACATTTTCATGTAATACGCGATAAAAACATCCAACCACTAACAAAATTAATTGCAACCAATCTCATGGTTTAAAAATATACAAACATGCATGTACATTCACAATATTAGGAGGAATTCTGAGCAATTTTACATTGAATTTACATTTAAGTAAAATGAATAAGTATCTATGAATGCAACATTCATTTTTAAAAATAAAATAATCAACAAAAATATTTAAGAACTTTGAAAGATTTCTTTTCTTTACTGATTTTTCCAACAGTTCTTGAAATGAGTGGATTGATGTCATAGTCTCACTATTTTACTTATGTAATTAAAATGACAAACATTTGCAGTTATCTACTCTTGCAAATCATGGATGACATGACATCGATTTTTCCTTCACATAGAATGGGCACTCACTTGACCCTTTGTGATCATGTTTCCTATAAGTATTTGCATAAAAATTATTATATTTCCTTCAATTCAACTAATCCATTCAGCCTTTGCCACTGGTCAATTTTTCTATAATAAACATACTTGTACATGTATAATTAATAATTTCCAGCACAATTGCTTGAAGTGAACTTCAATGTGTATTATAAAATGGTGATATGGATCCTAATCAAAAGATTGGCTGAGAGCTCTCACGTGACCAGTCATTTATCTTATCACAAGGGCAGAAGCCACTTTCAGCTGGCATAAGTTTTTACTAATGCCTAGTACTAAATTTGAATTGGATCTTCCATTTCCAAAGAAGGTGAGTACAGGACTAAATTCAATCAAATTACTAATAATTCCTCACATTAAATGCTGTTTAATTGACCTCTAGGCTAAATATGTTAATGCTAACAAAAGTAACGGCACTCAGCGCACACATTGTCTAATTTAGTTACATTATCAAATGTGACTATTTTATAAAATAATCAACACACATTACTTTCTCAGGCGTTAGTAAAATCATCAACTCTCTGTAACTTTTGAAAATGAAATACTGTTTGGTCAAAAGGAAGCAAGTGACAAAATAGGATGGGGACAGATTGAAAATTTCTGCAGAACCTGATTTTTTTCCCCCACAATTTCCCCTAATTTGGGTACGCCAAACATGAATCTGCTTGTTGCTTATCTTTGTGAAGCAAAAAAAGAAAAAAGGAATGACACTAGGATTTTGAATTATAAAATATTGTTTAATAAGGGAAGGAAGACCACACATATTGTCATGATATTTTGACAAAAGGAAGCAAGTGGCAAGATATTATGCGGCAGTTTGTAGGAATAATTAAAATTTTCTGTGGATTTTTTCCACTATTTTCCCTACTTTGGGGTGCTGAACATGAATCTACTTGTTGCCAAATTTATAAAAAGCCACCTTTAACTGTTACCATGGCAATGGGTTATTTTCCCCAAACTAACATAGATCTCTCAATATATGGTAGAAAAAGGGAATGAAATGGACTGAAATCTTTCAATTTTGAGCCACCTATTCAAAATTTATCACAATTCTAATGATATAAGGTCATTGTAATGCTTTTAAAAAATGGCCAAAAGAGAAAGACAAAGAATATGGAGAGAGTTAGAGAAAGCAGAAATAACGAAGCTAAGAACTCAGGACAGACACAAGTTGTACGACAGCGTCCCTTCTTAAAACTGATTATTCTGCCATAACCCATCTCTTGTGCTCAAAATAGTAACATTAGAAAGGAAATAATTTTTTTTTTATATGTTTAACCATCAATCACTCTTTTTTTACGCTGGTCTGCTTTAAAATGCTGATGAAGTTACTTCCTTTTGTCACAGTATTGTGAACGGCAGAGTGGTAAAAGGAAGCAAGTGACACATCTCTTACATAAATATTAAATCATATGAACATAAGTATTTGTCAAAAAAAGTTCTCTGAAAGTAGTTCTTGAACAATTTTACATCCAGGAACAATTAATCTTTAACAAGGAGAGCCAAGAGAAATTGCCTATTTACTACAAAACTCTCTATTGTCACTTGCTTCCTTTTTATCAAAGTACGGTAGTACTGAATGCTGCCTGCCCAGGCTAAACTTTCTTCTGGATGTTGCTTAGCTATGTTCGAAAACTGAGCAGAGCCACTCCACTCAGGGTGCGTTCAAGCGATTTTTTGAAGCTAGAATCACAAACATGAATCACAAATCAAAACGCTGTTACAAAACACGGCTACTGCGAGAGAGCGTTCAAGCGTTTTTTTAATCAACGCTTATTCTTGCTCATTTCAAGCCCATCCACTGGGCACCGTACTGCGCAGTTTGACCCAGGAAGGTCAACTTTAGCCACATCATTTATTCGCCTCTATATCTTTCTTATGCTATTTTTTGTTTTTTCATTCTGTCTTCTTCTCTTTCCATCTTTTCTTATGTTATTCTTTGTTTTTCCTACCTTCTTTTCTATGTTTCCTTATGTCATTTATTTTAACCTTTTTTCTATCTTTCCTTGTTATTCTTTCTCTTCCTATCTTTTCTTATGTTATTCTTTGTTTTTTCCTACCTTTTATATGTTTCCTCATTTTTTTCTTTGTTTTTTCTTCTGTCTTCTTCTCTTTCCGTATTTCCTTATGTTATTCTTCTTTTTCTATTTTCTTCTTTTTTATCTTTCCTTATTCTTTGTTTTTCCTTCTATCTTCTCTTTTCATCTTTCCTCATATTTTTTGTTTTCCTCTTCTATCTTCTTCCCTTTCCATCTTTTCTTGTGTTATTCTTTGTTTTTCCTTCTATCTACTTCTCTTTCCACCTTTCCTTATGTGATTCTTTGCTTTCTTCTTTTATCTTCTTTATTCTGTCTTTTCTTTTGTTATTCTTTTTTGTCTATCTTCTTTTGTATCTTTTCTTATGTTATTCGTTGTTTTTTCCTACCTTTTATGTTTCCTTATTTTTTTCTTTGTTTTTTCTTCTATCTTCTTCTCTTTCCATTTTTCCTTATGTGATTCTTTGTTTTCTTCTATCTCATTTTTTCTGTTTTTTCTTATGTTATTCTTTGTTATTCCTTCTATCTTCTTATCTTTCAATCTATCTTTTGTTATTCTTTGTTTTGTCTATCTTTTCTATCTTTCCTTATGTTACTCTTTATTTTTCCTTCTATCTTCTGTTCTTTCCTTTCTTATGTTGTTCTTTGTTATTCCTTCTATCTTCTTATCTTACAATCTATATTTTGTTATTCTTTTTTTCCCTTCTATCTTCTGTTCTGTCCATCTTTCCTTATGTTATTCTTTGTTTTCTTCTATCTTCTTTTTCGTGTTTCCCTGTTTTTCTATGTTATTCCTTCTATCTCCTTACCTTTCAGTCTCTTATTATTCTTTGTTTTCTCCTATCATCTTTTCTAGCTTTCTGTACGTTGTTTGTTTTATATTTCTTCAAACCTTGGTGTGAAAGCAACAGTAGAATCATGATTGAGATCTCCGTTGCGTTTAATCGATTTTTAGTGACCGTGGTTCTGCAGAAATCATGATTCAAAACGTACCTTTTTCAGCGTTTCATGTTTGCGTTTTGAAAGACGTTTATTTTTACGACCTGCGAAAAATCGATTGAACGCAACCGTGGTTTAAACTAAACACCTTTGAAAACCGTGATTCTAGGGTGAAAAATGGTCGCTTGAACACGGCCTCAGAGCACCTGGAGGCAATTCATAGATCAAGTGCTGGAGCATCTGTTACGCTGGAGACCATTGGGCTTGGTAATCCACGTCCAGCACGTAGGTCAACTTGAAGCAGACGTCTACACCCTGTATTATTGAGGAACACTGGATGGTGCTTCGCTCAATTATCACAAAGACCTGGTTTGGTTTCCACCTTGAGCCTCCAAGGATTAAGAGGAAAGGCTGTGGTCTTTCCTTCCCATCCAAATTTGCAAGGTAATAATCTATGGATATTCCTTCCTGTATTGCAGAGACGAGATTCAAGGGGAACTTTACTAAGCTGGTGCACACAATTATATTCTAATGTCTTGATTAAAATGCTTTTGTTTTTATACAATAAGAATATGTTCAATTTCTCAATACATGAGCCTTGCAAATATATCAGTGAGAATAAACTCACATTTTACAAACACAGAAAAGAACATGTGTCATATTAGTTCGCACCCCTGAAAGGTGGTTTGGTTAGATTTTGTGCTTTCGAAATTAACTATTTCGTCCTTTTTATCAGAACCATTGAAACTACCATGACACGTTTGGTATCATATTGCAACTGTGTTGGCATGCTATTAGCCTGCAAAGTTTCAATAATATATGTAATATATACCCTACCCCTACCCCCAAACATTTTTTGATAGTGTCTCGAAAAGTATTTCACCAATTTTAATCATTCAAACAGTAACTGATAAAAAATTTTCTTAAGCATAAAATGAGTGGTATTTGTCTGCAAATAGATTGCATAGTTGATGTGCAATCCTGCATCTTATGACAAAGGTGTGGTGAAAAAAAGTTGCACGTTTGTGATTTGTGCAATATTGTACACATATACGCAGAGAATCACAATTTGCAATGAGGAAGATGTTGAAGCAAAAGAGGGTGAGGAGGTAGATGATGACCAGATCCTCAAGATGAAAATAATGAAAATGCTCCAGAGGACCAGGGTGGTGATAAGATAAAGCTCAAACCAGTTATTGGTGAACTGGAGTGTGAAGAAATTTCAAATGAGGACAATGTACCCACGGGGCATCTCCAGCAGAGGAAGGGGAGACTGATGATGAGTTAGGAAAGGAAAGAAGGCTCAAGCAAGGCAAGAGAAAGCGCCAGCCTAAGAAGCAAAATCGTGATAAGCGGAATGTAGTTGTTGATCCTTGCAAGTCAATTTCGCTTCATCCACAGAATCCGTCGAACCTCTCGAAGTTACCAAAGTGTGGGGAGGAGTCGTCAGGAAGGAGGGAAGGAAGTCATGATATAGTGGTGACCTGGACAGGTTATTTAGGTCAAGAAAAACACACTTTACACTCACTGCAGAGGAGCTCCCGAGATACCATGAAAAATGTTGGGAGTATAATTGTTGGTGGGATGAGAGGAGAGTGGAATGTGTAGGCAGCGCTTGGGACCAGTACACTTACGATCAGTATGCATACTACGAGGCATGATGGAGCATGGGTTGCGAATTTGCCACCAGAAAACCTGGGGGTAAAATGTCACAGTGGAATTGAAATTAACAGTTTTTACTACTCTCTTTCTTGCTTTCTTAACATAAGTAGATGGATAAAGGACAGATATGATTTGTTATGATTTTATGTGTATGTGCCATTGGTGGTGCATAGCTGTGATAGTGTAGTGCATGTTATCAAATTATATTCCAGAGAGCTATTTGTCTCCACTCTCCCTGTTCATAATGCCTTACCAGTTACAGTATGCTTGTAGGCAACTTGCCAAAGATTCAAAACACCAGAGCTGCCAACATTGGAATGATAGAATCCAGTAGATTTTGCGGAGGTATGATTTTGTGAGGGAGAGGCGGAACGTTGTCCCACGGATGGGAGTTTTGGGTAGCAAAACACATTAAAAAACAACATTTGATAGTAACTGACAGCGGTCTAAACCATCAAATGTTTTTGCAGACAGATTATAAATGCACATTAGAGAGATTTCATGAATTGTCATTTGATAAAAATATACTTCAGGCAATACAGTAAAGAATGCATTCAACATGAAAATACCTTTATTGTCCTGAGGGGGAAGGGGCTGCAGGAGTGGTAGATGAGCTTGCCTGGCCCTGTAAAGACTTAGATGTGGCCTGTTTAAAGTCTCTGAGGGATTCCTGAGAAAATTGCCTTTTGTAGCAAGGCACATCATTCCCAATCTTCTCTGTGAGAAGAGACTGTAGAGTGTCATGAGTCATTGAGCCTCTGAAGTCTGTCTTATTTTTTCTCACAATACTAAATACCCGCTCGCATGCAGCATTTGAGTGGGGAACTACAAGAAGTGCTTTCATCACTCTACAGAGAAGTTGGAACCGTCTGCATCCATTTCCATCCTTCATGTCTGAAATCACATTCCACTTCTTGTCAATTCTCAACTTTGTATCAAGTACTTCTGGATGATCCTCAAAATTCTCCACCTGATACTCTGCAAATTCAATCTCCAAGTCATCTACTGTGCTGCTGCTTGAGTTGTCAAGGATACATGGGAACCTGGCAACAAAGTACTGTAATGAGGAAAATGATACTTTCCTTCTGAGATTGATGTCCAACACTTCAGCTTCCTGTAGAAACTTAACATCAAAGGGCCAGGTCTTCAGTGCATATCCACATGCAGACTCATAGTATTTTCGTACTGATAGATAGAAGTAATCCAGATCAACCTTGGTAAGATGGAGAGACACATCACCTTCTTCTGTAGTCATGCTCTTGATGTACTCTTTTGCTTCTGTACCTATCATCAGATCTTTGTCTGACCTTTGATTTTCCTTTCCATAGGACACATCTTTCACATGTGAACAGGCAGCAATACACTCTGGCTTCACGAATCTCAGAAGCAAGTCCCTGTATGCATCACTGAGCTTCCGATGCAGAATGTGCAAACATGGCTCCTCTCGTTGCAATAGAAGATTGATACTGTCAAAAATCTTGTTGCTGTATTGTAGGAAATGGCAATACAGTTTTGTTTGTGGTGAAATCATCAATCTGTGGATTCTGGCAAGACGTGACTCTTGGATACATGGTCTATCTTTGGTTCCAGCTTTTGGTTTTAGAAGAGGACGTTTGGATGGTAATGTATCTGCACTTTGAGGTCCACTTGCTTTCCTTTTCAATTCATTTTGATCAGACTTGCCTTGTGAAGCTGCAGATGTAGAAGACCCTTGTTTGAGGGTTGCTGTTGGCGTTTGCTTTCCTGCAGTTGTCGAAGAGCCTTGTTTAAGGGTCGCTGTGGAAGTTTGCTTTCCTGCAGATGTTGAAGACCCTTGTTTGAGGGTCGCTGTTGACGTTTGCTTTCCTGCAGATGTTGAAGAGCCTGGTTTGAGGGTCCCTGTGGAAGCTTGCTTTCCTGCAGATGTAGATGAGCTCCGTTTCATGGTTGCTGTTGAAGTTTGTTTTCTTGTAGAAGCCTCCTTAGCATTCTTCTGAGGTGCTGAACCCTTTTTCAGGATTTTTGATACTGTCTTTCCAGTGTTACATTTCACTTCCTCTTTAAAGAATAGTAGTAAAGGCTCCCACTGTGATAGAAGTCGGTCAATGCAGATTCCTAGAGACAACCATCGGGTCGCACCATGCTTCAAAATCTTTCTAGCTCCTGTGTCACATAAAGTCTGTAAAGCCCTCAATGTTTTTTGACGCTTACTACTCTTGTCAAGGTAGTAGTAAATATCGACAAGTAGCTCATCAATAGCTATTGGCAGTGATTTTGATGCCTTTTCTGCGGTGTTGTGCGCCATGTGACACGGACATCCAACAACATAGCAGTCTGCATGCTCCTTCTGAATGAAAGTTGCAACACCTTTGTATCTCCCTAGCATGACTGAAGCATTGTCAGCAACGAATGCAATGCAGTTGCTCCATGGAATTCTCTCTTTTGACAGTTCTCTATCAAGCAGTTTGAAAATGTTTTCACCAGTAGAAGAACCTTCTGTAAGAGCAGGCAAGCTCAACAATGCCTCTTTGACTTGCCCTGTTATCAAAGTAAGTTAGCAAGACTGGATAAAGCTGATCAGACCCACCATCATTGGAGCCATCTGTAGCCAAACTAAATGGTGAATTACCTGCATGCTCTGCAATGTCTGATGCTGTCTTCTTGCTCATGGCATGAATAATTTCTGTTGTCTTAGTCCTAGCACATGCATACTTTGTAGCTATCTGTGAGTCGGGAAACATTTTCCGAAAAAGTGGACCTGCGTGATCTGATGACGCGATAGGTAAATTATGCTCCACCAAAAATGCTGCGAAGAGAGCCTTAGCATTGGTAACACCGCCATCATTGTGTGATGACCTATTTAGGATATAAAAATAAAACCAAGAATCATCTGTTAAAAAAAAAAATCAAATATCATTATCAATCATTATTTTCAAGTGAAAAATGAATGGCTGGTATAAACTTGAAATATCACTGAAGGTGATTAATAATAATCCCCCAGCCCCCAGTATTGCTTTATAGATGTGATGTCATGGGGGCAATGAGGTGAATATATGGTTACCAGGTAATACTAACACAATGGTGTCTTGCTTGCCCAGGAACCATGCTGCAAGGCACAGTTCTGACAATAAGTAATATAAAGTATGCACTGTCTAACAAACAAAACAACTGGAAGGAGAAAATAAGATCAGTTGTCGGATTTGCCGTTACAGAAAGTAGAGGCTTAAAAATTATTTTAGTTGTCATATTATTTTCCAACCTTCTTTCTACAGACCACTTGCACTATGAAATAACACACACTAAAAAAAGTCTTTAAAATATCAATTTTGTGAAAAAACAACAACACCCAGTTCCATTCAGTTATGATTTGTTTTCATTATAGACTTAGAAATCATTTTTTTTATTCATCAGAGCGCTCAAAAACTTCAATTTTGAAAATATTTTTGTGACGACCTCTATTGGTGAAAAACTGAAATTGATGCAGATCTCCATCTCTACAGTCTCTTTTCTTAATTAGAAAAAAAATTTATTTCAATAATTTAATTGAGTTTTGGGCCAAAGCATATTTTTTTATGATGAATTATGCACTTATCAATTATATTCCCGGCCCTGGGTGTCCCGGTACATGGCAGGGACATAGCGGGGACATAGCCGGGAATGTACAAAAAATTGTTGCCCCGCATGCCGGGTTGTGTAGCCGGGACATGGTGGGGAATGTACAAAAGACTGTTCCCGGCCCGCGGGGACAATCATTGAAGTTAGCAGGGACGTGCGGGGACGTGTACAAACTTTTTTCCCGGCACTGCCGGGACATAGCGGGGACTGTCTCAAAGATGTCGCACCATAGTACAGGGGGAAAATACACAGGATCGGACGACCAACGAGCGATTTCGCTCTGAAATTGCGCTCGCATTGATGTCCCCTAAAAAAGGGAATAGAAATTGAGCGATCGGGAAAAGTATAGGCCTATCACTCCCTTTTAAAGATCTAGACCTATTTAATGCAGTCCGTCTAAAAAATCAAACTTGTTGGAAAAATAAAATCGATTGCCTTCAAAGGATCAGAAAATTCAGGCCAAGAAATCCATCCATGCAATCTTTCGAAGGTAGTCCGTACAGCTACAGTAAAGACGGTGCGGCTTGGAAGAGGACACTCTTCCCAAAACCGATGGGCTAGTAAAGGCAGGCTCGCTCACGAATTCCTGGCCACGCCAACGCCACGATCGACGGGCGCACCAGCTGTACTTTATATAGTCCAAGTTTTTCAGCTCCATTTCCAAAGATTTTGTGATCTTGTTGTCAGAAAACACCGATAAACTGTAACTGATTGCAACAAAAATACAATGTTTTATTGCAGCTGATCTTCACGGGCTATCCTGAAAACAGCATTGATGAACAACAAAACAAGCGATGTTGGTATTGCTCTGAGACCAACGACATGTTTATCTTTATCTGGATCTAGATCTATAAACTTTCATTTTTTTTGCCATATAAGTACTACAAAACATTATCGGTTTTACTATGAATACCGGTATATGTTTTGATTTACTGGCTTTGTGATTGATTTTTTTTTTGTAAACATTTAAAAAAAGATTTTCTACTCTTTGTCGATCGATATGAAATGCAATAGATACGGTATGCAAGTTGCCACATACCGCGTACGAGATTAAAAATCGCAATGAAAATACGGTAGCCGGGCAGAGGCCAGGGATGTACAGTGAGTCCCGGCGTAGGTGGTGGGCCGGGCGTATGCGGGGATTGTCACATCGTACCCTGCTAGCGGGGGCGGGGACATAGCGGGGGATGTACAGAAAATGAGTGCCCGGCAGGGCCGGGACTTCGAGTTACTGTAGCGGGAACGTAGGCGGGGATATCACGCCGGCAAAACGTACACTCCCCGCTATGTCCCGGGACCCCCAGGGCCGGGAATATAATTGACAAGTGCATTACTGGTAGTAAAATCTGACTGTACCAACAAATCAAGCATTTATTCATTCTAGATCAAGAGGAAAAAAAGCCAAACATTGATTGACAATCTTATTCATGTAATTTCACCACACAGTGGTAATAATTGGTTTGTAAATGAGGACAAAGTTATATCATAACCTTGAACATTGGATAAGGTCTAAAATTCACAAGGAAATTAGCCTACCTGAAAAAGCTCCGGATGCCCTGACTCGATGACCTCACTTTAACCATCTCCTTGTGCTTATCAGAAGAAATGTGTCGAAGCATGTCATTTCTTCCTCCAAACTTTATAGATACGTCGACCGAGCAAACTGAGCAAAAAGCATGATGCTCTCCTTTCTTTGATCTTGTCACACAGTCCCATTCCGCGTGAAAAGTATCTTTATACTTCGAAAAGTATTTTGTCTTCTTGGTCTTGGATGACTCCATGGTCACTGACGATGCGATTGTAGTGTGGATGAATCAGGACGAGCGTGCTTTGCAGCACAGCCAGCCAGCACTCAGCAGCTCACTCACGAAAGAGAAAATGTTCGAATCCGATCTACCCAAGTGAAAGTAGGCGAAAAAATCTCCACTTTGCTTCTGTCCTTCAGAATTGTCAATAAAATTATTCCTGAAAGTCAGGGTGTAATCCACTTGTAAATCCCATCATTGATCCACAGTTTCAGCTCGAATAAAGCGCACACAAGTCACAAGCTTACGAAAAATACCTCGCGGTGCTCGTGGACTTCCCTTCTCATAGCCTCATGGCGCGGCGCAGCGCGATCGGCTGGAGACAGGCGCAGGCAGGGCCGCGCCGGGGCGCATCGGGGGCCATGTGAATGGAGTGCCGCTGAATTGTTTCCATCGCACACATTTCAGAACCCGGAAATAAAATGGCTTGTTAGACTAATTCACCAGTCGTTCAGTAAAATTATCTTCATTTACAATGGAAATCAATGTACGATTATACAGAAACTGGTAAAAGTTACTGGGTGAAATGAAAATGTGATAAGAAAGGTTCCACGTGGGTGTAAAGGGAGTTGAACATGCTAGACTCGTAAAACAGTCGTTTTTATGAATTTTACAATTTAACAGCTAGAAATCACGATTATCCGGGAGATTTGGGTATGGAGTCGGGAGAACGGGAGATTGGATCGAAATCCAGTATTCTCCCGCAGGATCCGGGAGACTTGGAAGCTCTGAAACACACAAATACAAAACTTACAGGCTTGAAATCTATGAATGACGTTACAGCCTCCTTTGCCGAACATCTGCCTTTCATCCTTTTGCCTCGTCCCACACGAACCCACAAACAGTGCAGGCAGCAAGCTGAAAGCCAAAGTCTGATACTCATCTGTAAATCAGAACGTAAGTAAAATTTGAATAAGTATACTATGCACATGTCAAGCCAAACACATTCTAGTATATTTCATTTTGCCACCCGATATAAGGTATGCTTACACAATCAGCATTGCTGTTTTGTATTCCTTTGTAGTATGGCTATTCTGGTATTGAGAGCTTAGAAGTACAATGTATGTGTAACAAATATATTATTAATTCACTTTGATTTTTATTAAACAGCAAATTACTACTTATCTTGAAACAAGGCGTTAGCGATGTTGCGTCTCGCCCATTTGTGAAAATCGCAATGTGTCAGAGAGTCTTGCAAGTAAACTTTAACGTTTGACCTGAAATGACCTTTGACCTTACCATATGACCTCTGACTGGACCATAACATGCAGGTCCCCTTAGTGCATCTATAACCCAAGTTTGGTTGAAAAGTGAGTTACGGTTGCATAGTTTTGTTTCATAAGAGAGTCCTGCACTTAATTTAAACGTTTGATCTAAAATGAATTAAATTAAAGATTAAAAGTGAATTGAAATTAAGGATTAAAAGTGATGCATATTTTTTGGGCCACCCTGTACAGGGTTCAGCCTGTACTACATTCCACTTTTATGAGAAAAATGTGCCTTCAATTGTCAAAATTTTTTACTCAAATATTCAGTCATTGCTGAATTAGTTTTAGGTACCTTACCATCCGACAATTCTGTCACCTCCACCTTTCCCAGGTTCTCTTTCCAGTCTTTTTGGATCTCCAATGAATACTGGAAAACTTGCTTGGACATAGCGGACCACTTTGCGTACAACTGGTTAGTTTGATCAGATATTGTTAGTCGAAAGTCTTCTTGAACCTGAAATAAATATATAGCAACAGATGAACAGTTATCTGCAATTCAACATTCAACAGTTCAACAGAAATATGGTAAACCCTTACAGAAAAATGCCTATGCGAGTTGCTAGCTTGCGACAAGCGAGCACGCAAGCTTGCAGCTAGCATGCAGCCTCCGAAATATGTAAATTAGGGTAAGGTTGCATCCAATCATTGATCAGAATTCTGTATGTATGCAAGCTTGCAGTGTGCAGGCTAGCAGTTCCTGCAAGCTTGCAAGAGTGTAGGCTAGCAATCCTGTAACTGTTAGCATGTATGCATGTAGGGCAGCTACCATGCAAGCTTGCAAGCATCTAGGTAACAGTCTCACAAGCTTGCAAGCATGTTGGTTAGCAGCCCGCAAGCTTGCAGGTTAGCTATTCACCGCGAGCTTGCAAGCATGTACATGTAGGCTAGCAAACCTCAAGCTTGCAAGCATGTTGGTTAGCAGCCCGCAAGCTTGCAGGTTAGCTATCACTGCAAGCTTGCAAGCGTGTAGGCTCGCAAACCTCAAGCTTCCAAGCATGTTGGTTAGCAGCCCGCAAGCTTGCAGCTTTACTCACCGCAAGCTTGCAAGCATGTTGGTTAGCAGCCCGCAAGCTTGCAAGCATACAGGCCAGCAACCCAGGAAGCTTGCAAGTCAGCAAATTTCCACACTCTTGCAGGCTTTTACTAAACACTCGGGTCGCGTCGCGGCGCGGCGCACTGGAAAACACTCGGGTCGCGGCTCGCTGAGCCAATTATTTTCTTTATGGTGTCTTCAAATCGGCCCTCACGATGGGAAAATTTTATTGAAGCACAGATTTGAAATTATCGACAATTTTGAAACATTGCTAATCATGCCTCCCACTGCAAATTTTGCAACAAGCTGTACAACAGCAAAATTCACTCAAGTAGAAGTTTAGTTAATGTAGGCCTACAGGGATTCCTGTAATATAAAAAAAGACAAAGTCCGTTACTTGAAATGTAAAAGTTGCTAAATGCTGACATTTGGAGAAAAACAAAAGGGAAGATGTCGCAAAAGTACCTCTCTTTATTTTATGCTAGTGCTTTTGTTCTTTCATCAATGAGCCTACTGCATTCCAGTTTGGTCTCTCTGTGTATGATTTCAGTCTATATAAGAAATAACCAATATGAATGTTTTGTGAAATAATCACAAGAATTAGGTTTACAAATTGCTTAAGTTTCAAAAGGACAACTGATTTAAAATGACACTTGATACTGCAGAGCAAAATATTGATTCAGCTATTCTTTGAGACCATACTGTAACTTTAAGATTCTAACAAAGATCAAGTTTTATATCATTTTAAAGCTTACAGGCTGGGCTTTCATATTCAGTTAAAATCAGAAAAAACAAAATTTCTGAATTATTGGTCGTTTTGTCGTGGAGGGTCACATTTAAGATTTCAGTTTAAATGGTCAAATCATTTGAATGTACAAAGCAATTCTGTGAATTGCACCTACCTATACTACAATCTTTGTAAAAAGTGTTGGAGCAAAATGCTTTCTTCAGACCCCTCACACAGTGCTGAAGCACCAAGTGTTGTTTCTTGTGTTGTGTTGTGTCTATGGAAGGAACTAACATTGTGATAGGGGTTTGGGGAGGGGATCACTGGTTGGGGAAGGCTTTGGCCTTGATGACCAAAAAGAGGCTCTTTCAGTGCTTTAAAATTAAAATTGTGGCATTATCATGCAGCGATGCTTTTTTATTTTGCTCCAACAATTTTTGACAATGATTGTAATACACGTGTGTAAGCTTACAGTAAGGCCAAAAGTTTGGGGCCACCCTCAGATTTAAAGGAAAATCATACAAACACTGCATTCTGCATTGATTCAAATGTATTGATACTGAATGGGCTATGGCAGTTACACTACATCACACAAGCATGCTTCCAACCGACTTTGAGTATTTCTGTGAACCCCAGTCGGTTTTCATAATATATTCAAATTTATGCATACATTAAAAGCAAAGGTTGTTTTTTGTTGTTGAAAGTTTGTCTGAGGCTTGTCTGACAAATAATATAGGCAAACTGGATTCTAGCAATTAAATTTCATTTAAAAAGAGCAGTCATCTCCATAATGTTTCCGGGAATGAAACATCCCAACAATCCAGTCACTCTTAGCCTGTGTTTCACTGTAGTCAATGAGATGGGCTGTTCCCTGGCAGAATTCACATCAGCCCTTATATCTCAAGCAGTGAACTTCCTATTCCTCTTGCTGGAAACAACGGTAATGCTTGTCTTCTGCTTCTGACGTCACTTTATATATTTATGTAGCATGTGTCCTTGTTGCATAACATGATTTTATGTCACTTAGGCCTCCATAAACGGACTGGAACAGACCATTTTCCTAATGAATTCAAATTTACGGATGTTTCATTCCCGGGAATATTATAGAGACGAGTTATTCCTTTAGCCTGCTCTTTTAATCGAAATACAATTGCTAGAATCCAGTTTGCTTATATCATATGTTGCTATGTCAGACAAGCATCAGACAAGCTTTCAGAATGTCAAAAATAATTCTTACTTTTAAGGCATGCATAAAATTTGAATATATTACGAAAAATGACTGGGGTTCACAGAAGTACTCAAAAAGGGTTAGAAATGTGCTTGTGTGATGTAATGTAACTGCCATAGCTCATTTAGCATCAATACATTTGAATGATAACAAATGCAGTGTTTTGTATGATTTTCTTTCAAATCTGAGGGTGGCCCCAAACTTTGGGCCTGTACTGTAA
The DNA here is from genome assembly GCA_029962745.1 of Echinometra lucunter. NCBI lineage: Eukaryota > Metazoa > Echinodermata > Echinoidea > Camarodonta > Echinometridae > Echinometra > Echinometra lucunter. Next base: position 4,155 of record JAPZVO010000492.1, on the reverse strand, counting down.
TTGGGGTTGTACCACAACTAGTCATATTTTCACCAATTTTTTGTCCCAAGGGAATATGTTATCTTTTGGCCCTAAAATCTCCTGTAATGAGACAAAACGAGCACTGTAACCATGATACAGAATTTTTTGTAGTCAAAAAGTTTGAAATAAGATTAAATCCTTGATCTATTTTCCCAACTGTTTAATCAGATTTAGCCCTGTATGGATGGCATCATTTCCAAATGCTGTGTGCAGTTTAAAGTGCAGGTACTTTATTTAGACACACTTCCTTGGTGGCCTGAACCGATTGCTTGCAGTATCAGATGGGATGAATCAGGTTGAAGTCATGTGTGAAATATTCATATTGTTGAGGTGCCCCCTTATCTCCAGTGTGTAATTTTTTTCTCTGATAGAAACTGCAAATAAAAGAGCAAATTTGCAACCTCTGAAGACACATAAATGCACCCCTCTCCAAAAGATACTGTTTATGTAAATAGGGAAAAAGCACATATTTGGCTTTTTTAAGAAAAATCTTTTGATGACATGTATTTGAAATAAAATAAATGTATTTGAAATAAATTATATGCCTAATTAGAAACAATTTGAAATATGTTGTAAAACTCTTTTGATACTCTTGCATTCTGCCCATTTAATACCAATTTTAAACTTACTTCAGCTGCTCCATCTCTCCTCCTCTTCTTTTGTTAAATGTCGTAAGTCTTGCCAAAACAAGGGTTTCACATCTCCTATATGTTGTTGGATCTGTCAGGTCTTCGCAAGCCTCTATCTCCTGTTGTAAAAATTCTGAGAACTTCTTCAAATCATCAGATAAAGGGAGCTCTACTACCTTCTCATACTTTCTCTTTGCCATGGTATTTAAGGCTTCACATGATACCTTCTCTGCCCATTCAGTATTCTTCAAAGTCATGAAATTCTTTGCTCCTTGCTCCCTTTCTTTGCTTGATGTGGGATTATCATCATACATCCTCAATGCCATACATTTCTTTATCATTGCTGCCTTTGATATGGCATTTCCTAACCTCAAAGCTAGTGACGGTGAGCTTTCTTTGCTTTCACCACTCCCTGCTGTAATTTGCACAGCCTCTATGAACCTGTCAAAGTTTTTGGGTTTTATAAACTGATCCAGCGTGGATTGCCCATTGTGATCAAGCATTCTGAGGTTTTGTAGCAACCTCCCTATTCTGCGCATCTCCTGACTAACATAGTGTTTCCTCTTTTGTGAATCTACTCCCGTGCACTTTCTCCCCTCACGGTTACCTAGTTGAATGATTAGTGGATCATTTTTCACAATCATAGTAATGTCATCATCTTTCATTGTTGCTAGCACTTCCTTAACATATGCTGATGCTCCTGACCCCTTGTCTAGGAGTAAATCGGATTCCAACTTAATCTGTCCTGCAGATATTGTTGTCTCTTCACAATCCTTACCATGACAAAGATACCTTTTATGTTTCCATAGATCATTCCTCTTAAAGAATCCAAGACAATAAGGGCATGGACCATAATCTTCCTGATCAAAAATATCCTTATCCCCTGGCCTCCTCACTAGGATAAGTTCACCTTCATTAGTGTTCAAGACTTTAATGTTGTGATAGTAGTTTCCCTTGTTATGTAGTAGTTCAAATTTGATTTGTCTCTCAGTTGAATTTCTGGGCAATGCTGCTATTTGGGCAACTTCTGTTTCGTCACAATGACACACTAGGAGATGCTTGGAAATTTTAGTCTTCAATTGACCGCAGTAGTAACATGCTTGATGCTTATTGTAAACTCTCTTCCCTTCTTTACTTCGCTTAACAGTCGGATAAAACACATCATTCCCGTCAACCGATTGGTGTTCATCCTCTGATGGGCAATAGTCCGCATCCGTTTCCACAACAGTTGGGCTATCTTGTTCATCCTCTGATGGGCAATAGTCCGCATCGGTTTCAACAACGGTTGGGCAATATTGTTCATCTTCAGGTAGAGTTTGGATTTTGTCATCCGTTTCAACATCAGATGGGCAACATTGTTCTTCAGGTAGAGTTTGGACTTTGTCATCCGTTTCAAAAACAGTTGGGCAATATTGTTCATCTACAGGTGGAGTTTGGATTTTGTCATCCATTTCAACAACAGTTGGGCAATATTGTTCCTCTTCAGGTGGAGTTTGGACTTTGTCATCTGTTTCAACAACAGTTTGGCAATATTGTTCATATTCAGATGGAGTTTGGATTTTGGCATCCGTTTCGTATCGTATCAGCTCGTCAACAGATGGGGCTATTCCAGTTCAGTGATAACAACCCGGCGGTGTGCTTACGATGTTACCATAAAAGTCGTGTGCAAGTTTTAGCACACGCTCACAAAGAGTCCTTTATAGGGTACCACTTCTAATGCCCCGCAGGGCATAGGACACCGAATATACAGTCATTTGAAAGACTTTACTCTGTGGGGTCCTGAAAAAATACCCCACAAAGTAAAAATGCCCCACAAGGGGTATGTGAAGCGCACATAAAACCCCACAAGAATGCTCGCGTGAGAGCACACATACACACATACATATATACAAACATACACACACATACATCCAAACATACACACACATACATCCAAACATACACACATAGATACATACAAGCATACACATACGCATATACTCTCACTCTCAATAAAGGAGTCAAGACAAAAATTAGTCTTTATAGTCATGTAGATATATATCCAACGTCTTGTTTTAAACAGTCAAATTAACTTTATCAGTCAGGGAAAGTACCGCTTTATGGGGACTGAACGAAATACCGCTTTCCGGGGTTTACGGTGTTTAACGGAGCGTGGCGGTGCGGAGCAGCCGTTACGCCGTGTTCTCTTTTCAGGCAGTCTGTATTATTTTGCGCTGCAGCGGTTTTATGCGTGGCGAACACGTACGTGAGTGAATTCAATACACTTCATTCTCGGGGTTCTCTCTCTGTCCCCGTCTCTCTCTCTCTCTCTCTCTCTCTCTCTCTCTTCTCGATCTCTCTCCCTCCTGTAACCCTCACTTCTCGTCATGCTCTTACTCATCTCTATAGTTCTTCTCTTTCTTTCTCTCTCTCTCTCAATCCGCCGTCGCAGCTCTCACAAATTTTTCTTATTGCATATACTTGCTTATATTTTTTACAATATTTTCTGTTGCATGTCTTCATAAATAATATATGGCCTGTCGATCACTTGATAGTTTAACAGCAAATACTCCCCGAAACACTTATTACTATACGTTTTTCTGTGTTGTTTGTGTTCATTAATCAGGTACAGCATTTAAGTTAGGCGATTTCACTATCCTTGCATGCAATTCCTTACCTCAACATGATACTTTAAGCTGGCCAGAAAGAGCTCCCGATGACATGGATGATCTAAAACTGCCTCCTTGATAATATGTTGAGTGACGATGAATGAATCATGACATTACTGTAAACTGTATGAGAACCAGCTCTAACCTTCAGGCATGGGGTCATGAAGAGAAATATGTGGTTACTATGACCACTGCACTGGTGGCCCTGCTAAATATAGCTCGATCCTTGTATCATGCACTTGCCTTGTGCAGTTATGTAATAGTCGGGATCTACATTTCCAGCAGTGTCCAGTATATTACTGTTACTCCATGTGCTTCATGCAGCCGCCTCGCATCTTTCCAGCTTAATCGGTAAGCCTCCATCACCTTTCACCATGTTTACCTTTTATTTTCATTGAGGTATAGCTTGCACTATAGCAGAAATACTAACATAACTAAATCTAAAGACTAATTAATTTGTTGATATTGTTGCGCTGAGAGTGAGACGAGCATTAGTTGCCCTCTAGTACTAGCATTGTAATTGAACAAGAATATAACTAAGTTATGATCTTAGAACAGTATATTTTCAACACACAATGTATTAATAACACTGACTGAGAACGATAATTAATATTCTCTGGTTAGAATCGAATCACATATACATGCATGTTGTCATAATTATGGTGGTCTCGTTTAACTTCACTATTTATTTTCCTGTTTTCATTATTACCAAATACAGTTACTGAACAGTCAACGTGTGCATCGTATACTGATTGGTTATCATGCCAAAAGTGAAAAAGAAGGAGAAACATGTGTAAGTGGACTATTTTCTTAATTCTGGTAGGCTGTAATGATAGCAATACCAAGAACAGCAAACG
>JAPZVO010000491.1:0-36000 GCA_029962745.1 Echinometra lucunter | reverse complement strand
TGTACTGTGTCCCTCTTTCAATCGTTTATAGTATCTTCTTTAATTGCCCAATGAAGATAAACGATTGAAATAGGGAAACAGCACAATAATATAGCATATCATTGTTGTGGCGAAGAATATTACGATGAGGTGGTTTGCATACTACAACACATGACAATCCCAACTCTCCATTCATCACACGCCATTCATCGTGCACAGCATAATAATCATACACCGTGTACATGCATTTTCAAAACCTCGAGGTCTGAACTCTGCGTAACCTCTCGATCTCCGCACCTGCTGCTCGTAAATCTTGTTTTTGTAATCGCGCTCCGGCTCCCCCCGCCGCGCCCACGTATCGAGTTCGGGCTTTCGGACGCTCCTCCGAGAGCTGTGCGAAAACCCGAGCGCTAGCGTGGAGCTCCGCCCCCAGGTCAAGTTTCGGTCAAACTACGATACGCTCCGTCGCGGCCGGGTGCACCGCTTGCGCGATCAGCCAATGAGAACCCGAGAACTTTGTGTACGGTAGCGAATGGTGTAAGTTGAATGTGTCTAGTATGTACTGGAATCTAGTATGAATTTGTGTAGTTTTTTGTATCATATATTGTTGCTCAAGTCAAAGTTGCAGACTCAACTTACAACATGTACAATGACTTAGTTCAGATGAAACATGAATTTGTTTATGGAAACAGTGGAAAAACCATGTCCACCTTTAATTATTTTTCAAAAAATAAAGTGCATGCAAGAAAGTCTGAAGATATTTAGAAATGATTTAGGCATAGGCCTAGATAAATAAGTTAAACATAATTTTATATTCATATTTCATTGACCAGTGCATATAGATAGGTATGTCCATCGATGAGAGAGGGCGCAATTTTTTAGTCAGTTCATTTTTCTACACAGCGCATCAGGTTACGGGTTTAGGTCGGCAAAATGAAGGGTCAAATTACAGGGTATTCCTGAACTACACGCGAACAGTGCATAAGTCTTTCACAACTGTGTCAACAGAGAAATAAATTTGCCGGAGTGTGATGCATGAAATATAATGAAAATATATGCTAACTTTTGTTTTATTCCATTTCAAACATGGACAATTGAAATTTCAGCTCACATTTTTTCACTTACTTTTTCACCAAACTAATATTTCACACCCCAAACCATCGGTAACTCTAAAGAATCATCAACTAACCTGCACTTGAAGTGTTTTCAATGTCTTACACAATCATTTTTTCTATTCTCAACGATGCACACATATGAAATTCAAGACTCAAAATGAAGCTTGCAAATCCAGAATTGGGCAAGATTTGGTTTCTCTGCGATACTCCTTTGTGTTCTATGCTAATTTTAAAAAGTGATCAAAAGGTCCCTATTGTGCGAATCCGCGGGTGCTTCAATGCTGTGTGATAGCATGTTCATTCATGATCATATTGCCAAATGTCATGCAAAACATGTGTTTTCAAGAATGTCTGCATCATTCATCGATTGCGTCCTGCTAGTCTTATTTCAAGTCCCAAGGCTACTTTTCCGTCGTCTGGGTGTGTGGGCTTTGATTTTGCAGGGTCAATCCCTGCCTGTGCCCACATTCATGGATCACTAAAGGAAATTTATCTTGACTAATACATGTTAAATGTTTACATGTGGAGGGGGCAGGGCGATGAGTTCTTGCCCTGTCGAAGGTTTAAAATAAAAAGTGTTCTGAAAATGTGATGATCGTTTTTATTTCAATTTTCAATAACTATTTTCGTCAACATAAACGTAGCTAATCATGTGCGTGTCAAATTTCACCCCACCTTCCCAACTGAAACGTTGACAATTCACAGTACACACCTGCTAAATGTACATGCGGAGAAAAGTATGGGCGGGAGGGGCAGAGTTGTTCACAACTCAGAATCACAAGACTCCCAATTGGTCAAGAGAAATTGTTGGGTTTCTAAAGGCGTGACTGTTGGGGAATTGACCAATGAGATGCCTTCCCTATTAAATTCCTTCTCTTCATTGGTCTGATATTCCAGCCAGTAGTTGCAGAACATTAGCAAGAAAGACTAGTGTGTGAAAATGACAACTTCAAAGCAGACCGATGTGGTCGTAAATCATTCTGGGTCAAGAGTTTCAAAACAACAGACTCCTCGGTGCCAAAACATGTCTGGCTTATTTTGTTGTTTCCAAACATAAATCATACACTATGGGAGGTCAGTAACATCACGATACTTTTCTCACAGTGATATTACAGGGTAACATGAATCCTGACGAGAAAGAGAGTAAGTGTACATGATAGGGAGGTCGAGAGAGAGAGAGGTCGAGAGGGCTAGGGAGAGAGAGAGAGGTCGAGAGGGGGTGGGGGGGGGGGGATTGAGAGAAGAGAAAGGAGAAAAAGTAAGGTTCATATAGAGTGGAGGAGTGCGGAGTTGTATGTCATGGACACAATTCAAATGTATGTTGACAAAGTGAAATTGAGGCAGGCAATGAGTACGAGTTCTTAGATGAAGAAGATATGAAAGCACAATGAGAAATTCACAATTTCAAATAATTGAATGGTCAGCTCAACATCAACATTTTTTGTTTAATCATATATCATATGATCATATCGTACGTCGTACATCATATCATAACATACCAGAATTTGTGTTTACAAGACATATACGCACACACGCCCACACACACTCATCATCTCTCTCCCGGGGCCCTTTCCTTCTTCATCTTCTCCAAATCTAAGAAGGTCGGCTGCTAAATATGAATCGCGTTATGAATGACCAAATTCCGACCCAGATAAAACGGGCATGGAATGGATGGTTTGCAGCTGATTTCATCTTATGTGGGAAGTGCTAGAAAGGGGCTAGAACACACATTTTCACACACAGGTTTGGGGTTTTCACACACAGCTAGCTAGCGCTAGCGATATAGGGTGTTTATGTTTACATAGTGTCCACATGTCGACGTCGGGAGCGACCGTGAGCTGATTCCTCCCAGTTTTTTTCCATATTATGGCCGGCAAACCCGGAGACGTAGAATAGGGGACCGGAACGTGCGCGCATGCCATTTGTACTGTGCAGAGATCGGCAGCAACAGCCGAAAGTCAGGGTATGTGACAAGTCCATAATCAAGTTCAAAATGACTTTAAAATATGTTTTAATCAGGTAATTATGTTCTAATCTATTACATTGTCCTCTCGGCTTTCAAATGTGTGATTATGTGGTAAAAATCATTTTGATTTTTGCCAGAAATGTTCTCAAACTCACAAATGTTTCATCCATGAAATCTTGTGCAGATCGTCCCCGACTCGCCGCCGACTCCGCCGCTGCCCGGCTGCATTTGTTTGCACACAAATGAATATGTGCGTGCGTCCCGGTCCCCTATTCTCCGGGTTTGCCTTTTGGCCAAGGTCCAGGACAGACTTAAAAGCCAGTGTTATTTCATTCGAATTCTCATATTTGGAGAGTGTTTTGGTGTACTCATTTGGTGATCTGCGTTTACAGAAAAGTAAGTGACTGCAACCCCACGGCAATACATGTGTGATGTGTTTCTCCATGCACTGGAATACAATTGTGCATTGTAGCAAGACTAGGCAATTTTAATTCATTCGAAGCACAACAATGGCCACCCAGGACGCGTACGGAGCCGCATGAATTAATTATAACTAGGAAGTGATTTTTCGTCTATGGCAAAACAGCTGAATTTATTCGACATTTATCCTCAATTTTAACACATTTACTGGCAGTTTTTTTCTATTCCAAAGCCAAATATTTCTTAATGCACATCTTTTCTATCATGTGGACAGAGTATCATATTTTTTATTTGAACTTTGATTTTTGCTTGAGCATAGCTAATATAGATCTAAACCTAAACAGCAATAACAGTAAAAATGACATTGTAATCTTGATGTACAGTATAGCATATGATATGAATCCTTCACTATACACAAAACTTCAGATCCAGGCGGGGGTGCAAGAGGCACATACCCCTCTCTTTTTATAGAATGACACATTGAACATACATGTTATTAGATTTAGATAGCTATATCTAAGAAAATTGTTGTCTGCACCCCATATACAAATCCTGGATCCACGTCTGGTATAGTAAAGGGTTTCATTTGAATACTTTATTTAAATGAATACAGGTTCAGTTTGTGGTCCTTATCCTCGAGGCAGGATATAAATGACCAATAAGAACGTTATTACTCGAGAGAGTGTGTTTGTTGTACATTTTGGAGTTGAGTGCCATTACTTGGCTTGTACAGGAAGGGACTATGTGTATTTTGCTCTTTTGTATTGCTTCCCAGAGTCTAGTTTTGAACGTCTCTGCTGTGTTGCTATCAATCATGTTGATTGGAAGTAGATTCCAATTTTAAATTGAAATGATTCACACAAACCAAATTAATCTGCTTTGAGTTCTTGAATCACTTAATATGTAAATGCAAATTTCATAATGTCCATCTCTCTCTGCAACAATGGATTTCTTGGTCACATCAGAACAGTATGACATTTTATACCTGCAAGTCAGTAAAGTAACAGTACTGACAGGGATTGAACTGGTCAGTTTTGTCTGTCAAGATGTTGTTCTGTCGAGTTCTTTTTTCAATCCACTTGGACACCTAAATGAACATATGAATACAAAAGGGGTAAACTTTGAGCTATAAAAGGGACAACTTGCATCCATTATGGAAATGTAGTGCAAACCTTTCATAGTAGTAGTATTTGCATCAAGGCTGGCCCTGTATAGCCATTTTGGGGGAAATTTTAAACCAAAGAAAACATGTAAATCTGATGTCTTCTGTGTAACTGTAGATTTGCAGTCAAAGGACTTATTCACTGTGTGCTGAACTCTGCAAGGCCTCATTAGGATACATAGATCTTCCCACATTGAAATTGATACATGTATGTTACATGTGAAACACCAAAACTTGTCATGCTACATGCTCATTGTTATTACAGATTGCCAGTACCTTGAATGAATACCATGGAGTGTTTGCATATATCACGTCAGTGTTTTCAGTTGTTTAGAGTATTTTATAAGTGTGAGATTATATAATCTGCAAGTAAAAAGAAACACTAAAAAAGTAGGGGAATCAAAGTACCCTTTGTGGCTGAGAATTTTGTGAATTATCATCCATCATTGCATATAATCATAGTGCAAGCTTGGTCATTGTGCATTATTTACCCACTTCATACAAATTTGAACTACTACTGTATATTTGCTATATATGGTGAAGTTAATTATTTATTTATCCCAGAATTAGAAATACAGAAATTAGACGACGTACGCAAGTCAAAAATATCATGGAAAAAGTGAAAGAAGCAATATGGAGCCAGGCAGGACTCTAATCAGAAGAAAAGATGAAAGATGGTCAAAGAGGGCTATACAGAATGGATACCAAGATATGGAAAAAGATCTAGATCGTCGATGGCGGGACAATATTACAACAAATGTGGGTAGGAAGTGGACAAGACTGGCCCAGAACAGGAAGATTTGGAGGAATCATTATGAGGGCTACATTCAGCTGTGGATGAACTTGGCCTTATGATGATGATGATGTTGAATTATTTGACTGTCCATAAAACAGAAATGATGAATTCTTGTCACATCTGAAATACAAGTTTTAACATTAAAATATTGTTCAGGGATACAATTTTCCTGTTTCACCTGTTTGTGATCAGAGAGATGGAATGATAACAGACTTGTAAAAATCAAATTCAAAACTTATATGTACTTATGAGACAATGTCAAGGATTTGTCTCTACCTTTGGATGTGATACACTGTTTTGGATATGACAGGTGCAAACAGAAAATGTTCATTGGCTGTAAGGAAATTATTTTTATTGAGAAAAATCAATATTTGGAGTGCATGGAGCGTACAACTTAGTAAGGAGGGCCAGGCTTATGTTCAGAAACTGCTGAATAATGAAATATATTTTCATGCACGAAAATATTTTCACTTGCTAAGTGTTTGGCATGTCAAAAAAGTGGATAGAAAGTTGTTCACACACTGATATTTGAATCTTCAAAGATTTAAAAAATGAAAATTGATGACTTCATATTACTTTTGCTGTTCAAAAGTAGAAGTGAGGGTAATAATATCTGTAATCTTATTGAAATGTCCTAAGAAATTAGATTATCAAGTTCAAGTTCAAGTTTTATTTCCACATCTGATTAAAAAGCACAAGTACAATTTATATGCATATATACAATAACTAACATAAAAAATGAAACATCTTCAATTTAAAATAATTATATGGTGGGAAAAGACAAAGGCCAATGGCCTATCAAGTTTATTCATTCCCTTGTATATATGTATATTTTTATTCACCTTGCCATATTGTTCATGTACATGTATTTTGTTGACTAGGGCGCTGCTCACAAGCCTAGCTTCAAAAGGGGTCCTAAAACCAATCATTTTATGATGTAGTCAAATTGATATATGTTAATTAATGTGCTATCACCACTTACTTTTTATGTAAAAGATTATATCATGTTATAAGCGGAGGGCCAAAAGCAGAAAAGGGGGGGGGGGGGGGGGGGTTCGTTCCACCATCTGTACAAGCTAAGTACCATGCTCATTTTCAAGCTTAAAGCATAACAAACAATATTCAAGAGGTCTACCTCAAAAAATTTGTAGCGAAAACTTCCAAATCCAAGATGATGTCCAGAATGGCCGCCATTTTGATGGATTTTATATATTTCAAGATAAAATTTGATAGAAACATCCAATTGCAACAAAATTGGTCTCATCTAAAAGAAAATTAAATTCCCTACAAGTTGATGCCATTTGTGAGAGGTGTTACAGTAATTTGGTCCAGATTTTTAGTTGAAAAGTGTGTTTTTTGACATTTTTTCCCAAAAATTGAAAATTTGCAAAATGCATAATTTAGCATAAATCAAGGAAAATTTTATGGATTGTCTTGAAACCTTCCAGAAAACTTTCTTAATATATAATAATCATCTGTGCAAAATTAAGAAGCAATGCCATTCTCTGTTCTAAAGTTATAATGTCTCAAACCTGAAAACTCATATTTCATTAATATCTCTTCTTGCGTGTGCATGTGTTATATTCCCATAGACTATAGTGTATTAACATGCATGTGCCTTGTATAAAACTGCACATGTCACTGTACAAATCAAGTAGGCCATGCTTACATATGTTTGCGATTATTTATATGTTTGTAACTAAACTTGGATGGTAGATGCCTTACTGGAAATCCAATGTCATGGGGGGGGGGGGGGGGTCAAAAGTCACGTATGTCAAAGGTCAAATGAGGTCAAATGTTAAAATTTTGCGCATATTTCTACAGGGGTTGGTAGTTTTAGAACCGTAAGTCCATTTGTAACCAAACTTGGATAGTAGATGCCTTTCAGGGACATCACTGGTATATGGGGGTCAAAGGTCATGTATGTAGGTCAAAGGTCAAATAAAGCCAAATGTTAAAATTTCACACATATTTCTACTGGTTAGTACAGTACCAGTCACAATTCTTTGACTCACGTTCCCACGTTTCAATCTTAATCCCCTATATCCGGGTGTCTGCAACGTGATTGGAGTATTTACACACGTTCATGCAGAGGCGCGGCATCGCACAATGGGCCGTGTATCAAACAGTCACGTACGTTCCGATTTGGTCGAGTGATTCGGATCGCCACCCCAAAAAATTAACGGGGAATCGCTCATTACATCACGTTGTGTCCGTGCGCGCGCGCCCCTCGATAAATCGACAAAATTCCCGGATGTACACTGACATGAAATGCGTCAAGACATACATTTACGTCTTTGCGATAAAGGAACCATGCGTGAAGCGAATCGCCTCGGCATCGATATAAATGGCGCGAGCAGGGAACTCGAGGTACATTGTACATGTACAGCACACGTATATCGTACATGCAGCGCAGATGCAAATTTGCTAGCATACGCTGTACTGGCGCCTTGCTGGATGCAGATGTGGTGAACGCTAACGGTGTTACTGTTGGTGTAATTTTTTAGAAGATGCTTAAATCTCATTTGTTTTAACACGTTCATTATATTGCAAGTAGTATTTCACTTTGTGTAGTTTTGTTTTATTTTTTCACCGATTCTATTTGTTTTGTTATTTTTACAGCGCTTTAGCGCTTCATAAGAAGTAATTATTATTACATCATTGTAACTGTTACATGTATTTAACCCATTCGCGACAATGATTTTCTAAAAATGGATTACGAGGGCCACTCTTCAAGACGGCAACTTTTTTGGCAACAAGCCAGCCCAATCTCATTCACAAGTCTAGGGACACGATACTCACCCACGGGGACATGCAATTTCATAAGACTGTTCCCAAACTGAATGAGTGTGATTTCCATCCTTCATTTGAAACTAAATGTTCAGTAAAAGTGACTGTTTGGAAATTTTTATCTTCTGTGGTGTGGAAATTGTATTTATTTTTTTTTCTTACATTTAGAAATATCTCATTTAGTTCGTTTGTCTGTCATCCGTAATTATGCACCCCAATTGAGAAATGGCATTTTCCACAATAGTCAGTCATGCCGACGTGGTGTGATTTTTGGGGTTAGTCTACTCTGTGTAGGGGGAACTAAACAGTAACAACAAAGAAGTAACGGATCTGGTCAGTCAAACTCATAGAATGAATGATCTAATGCCATTTGCTTGTATGCAGAATCTGATTTATTTGTTTTTTTTCTTCCGAAAATGGCCTCGCTGGATGTTTTATAAGTCTGCGATTTTATTTCAAATTTATCATTCACCCTGTCCCAAAATGGTTATGTAGGCGAAAGCGAAAGACCTGTGCTATCGCGATAGCCAGGCCTAGCGTGGGAAAGGCTTGCATGCTCGATGAGTCATCATCTCTCCTTGCACTAGCACTGCATACCATAGCTTCGTCATTCAGTCATGAATTTGAATAATTTTGGAAATAGTTCTTCGATTACCAAATTGAACGAAGCAAAGTGGATTATAATGGGCTCACATACAAAGAAATTACAATTATTGATTTTTTTTATCTATGTCTGATGAGGTCATTTTACGTGAAAGAACATAACAAAATAAATATAGCTTTATCAAGGTCTGGTAAAATACTAGACGACTCGTTGACGTTGCCTAGTGACCAGGCCAGGAATGTAGTCCAGTTCATGACTGAAGGACACCTGCGCTGCACCCAGCTAGCTCTCTCTCCGTCTCTTCGAAAATGTAAACAGTGATCAAAGGAGCTTCATGCAATAACACTGGTGGGAATGAGTTCGAGTATCATTTCCCTTTATGTTGATGAACATTCAAATGTTATTTTTGCTTGTATAGTACCCATAAACCCATTATTGTTGAAGTGCATAAATACAAGTAAATGAGTTCGTAGTTTCTGCCAAGGGATTTGCTTTTATCCCCTGGATTTTTTTATTTAGGTTTTACATTTATATCTATAATTCACAATATTAGATTTCAGGACAAATAGCTTCCCCTGTTGTGTATAAATTCAAGTAAACAGTGTTTTGTTTGTAGGTTTGTCAAATCAATCTAATCGCAAGAGCCTTTCGGGGGGGGGGGGGGGGGGGGTCCTAGGAAGCACATGTCCTCTTTACGCATTTTACCAGATCCATTTTTTGCAAATAAATTTGAACTTGGAAATAAAAATGCCACCCTTGAGAAAAATACTGTTGTCATTTCTTTTTTTAAATTTTATCTATCAAGTGTTTTAATTTTGATTTTCATTTTCAGGTGGATTCAGAAACTATGCCTTTTCACTTTGAATTCTCGACTGCCATGTTACTGTACACAATTATATTTACTGTTCAAACAACCCTTCCCAAAAAATACACCCTCCACCCCCTAAATTATTTTAGGGGGAAATGTTAGTAATTTGTATTTATTGTTTTCAGTGTTAGTAAATGTATTCATGACCTTCCTTTACATGGATATTTTTATTTTTTACATAGGGGCCAAGGCAAGCCCAAGAGGGCAAAAGTCTTTCAGAAAAAAAGGCAAAAGAAAGAAAAGAAAGAGTTAGTACCTGCCACTTGGCACAGCACTAAAATTATTTCATTCAATTTAGCTCTAGTGTAAAAAAAAAAAAAAGATCGGAGTGATCGGACCATTATATTCTAACCAAACTCAACTTCAATGCTTCATCAAAATAATCACAGGTGACTGAAGGAGAGGTATGAGGTTGATCACTCAGTCACATCAACAATACGCAATCGCACACACGCGTCACAACAAAAGCATGCGCTCGGGAATTAGAATCAGATAGGAGAGCCTATAAAAGTCAAATAAAATCAATCAAAACAAGCAAATCCACATAGATATCCGTAAAAAATTAACAACCACGGCTATATTCACTCGAATACACACACCAAAAATTGAGGAATGCATAAATTCAAAGCTCAAATGACAGGGCTGAAACGAACGCAACGTCTACAAAATCACTGCACTCGCACTCTGCACTGCATGCACATACGTACACCACACAGGCAGTCACACGCCATACGTATACTACACGAACAACCGCTGTGCTGTGATTGTTCGAAAAACTAGCAAGTAGTGACCTTGCGACATGCGAAATGGCCTTATTTGTAGAGTTTTCAGAGTAACAAATCTTTTTTAAAAAGATGTATGACATTGATCTCGCGCTATTGTTTGCTAACTATGCTATTAAATTCTCATTAATTGATCTCATTAAATGGATGTATCATGACAGTGATTGGTCAGCGGCTGGTCAAACGGGCTATTGTCCGCTAGAGCGGCACGGCTGTAATCATAGCGGAGGAGCGAACGCACAATAGCGGCTCCATAAGTGTTAATGATAGTCATATTTGAATAACAATACCTGTCATCCTCGGCGAGAATCAGGCGGGGGGGGGGGGGGGGGGGTGAAGCCAGCTTGGGGAAGCCAGCTTTCTTAATCCACAAAACCATATTGGGATTCAGAATCTGAAATTGGCGTTTCAATATACTCGACGTGTAACCTAAACGGAAATGAAAGTACACTGTATGCAGAACATTTTCATATTTCCTTCGTATTCCGCCCCTTCTTTCTTTTATCTTCTCTCTCTCTTTTCGCCTATGAATAAGGGTAATGGAAAAAAAGGGTAACAGGCATAATTCGAATGATCCAACTGTGACGCCAACACTAAAACAGGTGAAATTATATATTAGATTTTAAAACTTTGCTTCGCATTCCGCCATCCTTCACAAACACATGCATATGTCTAGTTTTTGTAATAATTTTTCACACTGCACGGTACAATATTTATTCTTGTGAAAACAACGAAATAAATAATATGCAACATAGGCCTAAAGACTAGTGTTTCGATTTACTGCGTTATGAAACTTTTTTGACAAATAGTTTCAACGAATGATTTTCCATTTTCTTAATTATAAACATTAAGTTAAATTTTGTTAAAATAAAACATAATTATCGTTTTGCTACATGTACGTGTATTTCACTTATGCATTCGAATACAATTAAACTTAAATAATCGAAAGGCAGAGCTGACCACATGGGGCCAGCCATTTTGCGAGTTGTTCGGATGAATTAAACAAGTGATAAGTACCGTAAGTTGCGCCGTGCCTCGTGTGCATAACATGCACCAATGAATGCTTGTGCACAACGTACATACAGTATACGCCCGGACCCGCGCGCCGGGCGCGGAACAGTGCCATGAATGCATGAGGCGATCCCAAACACAACTCGTAACTTCTGGGCGATCCCCCTTCCGCGCGCGCGCGCGGAATGCATTCATAAAAAGCCCGAACTAATGTCGCAGCACGCACAAAATGTGAAAAGCATGTATGAACGTTACGTTTCATACCGCCAACAAACAAGGCGGTATGAAACGTGACCGATCGAACGGTACACGTTCTTCAGTGGACTATTGTCCTTGACTGGCTGGGCGAAACGTGAGTTGAGATACACAACACGACATCCGGGTTGACCCGTCTGCACACACTATAATGTGGAAACGTGAGTCAAAGAATTGTGACTGGTACTGTAACTTTAGAATCATACGTCCATTTGTAAACAAACTTGGATAGCAGATGCCTTTTAGGGACATCACTGGTGTTTGAGGGCTAAAGGTCATGTATGTAGGTCAAAGGTCAAAACTAAAAGAATGATTACACACGAAATGGGCAAGACACATCATGGCTATAGCCTTGTCACTTTATATAAATCATTTAAGATCGGATAGGAACAATCCATTGCAATTGCAAATAAAAGAGAATAAACTTTCGTATAATTGCCATCCAGGATGGGCATCAAGGTAATGTGGTATGAATATTAGGTTTAAAAATATGACATTATTTCCTAGGCCTGGTAATGATTCAAACTTTAGAACTCATCGCAGGAAAATATCTCTTCTTGCACATGTATAATTACAAATATTTAGTTTATTTTATTATCCGTTAATAGTATTCATTTTTTATCAAATCAAATTTTACGTACCCATATTCAGTATAGCCAACACATTTCTCTATTCATGTTTCCTTTGTAAACCTCAGCTTAGGTACCGATAATTTTCCATTTACTCATTACGAGAAAAACCATCTCCTGCAATATCATGATCATTGTTACTATTGTAAGTTATTTGTGGACTTTCCACACCCTTGCTAATTGCACTTAATTTCATCTTGCTATTGACTGATATATATCTACCAACTCTCATAGTGAAAAATCTTGGTCGGGAAGGAGGGCCATCCAGGTTAAAGTGATTAAGTTTGCTGTCTCCTTCCCAGGCAGCCAAGTTTTGCACTCTTGGAGGTCTTGGAGTTGCTTTATGCTTGATGTCTGTTATCATTGACTTTCTTGTTCTGAAATTGCCAAATAAATGATAATAATAATAACAACAATAATAAGAATTATATTAATAGTAATAATAATAATACTTATAATGATGATGATAATAATGATAATAATAATAATAATAATAATAATAATAATGATAATTGTAGCGTAACACTAACTAATCTGACTGACAGCACACCCGATAATAAGTGACGAATATGAAGCCTGTGTTGTGATACCATATATAGCCAGGCAAAAAGTGGTTCAACCTGAAATTTAATAGAAATTAAACAATCATAAATAATATGTCGAAACGCGAACGGTAGTATTATAAACGGTCTTGCATCAAAAAAGTTGTATAACTCATGCATGTTATTTGACATTACATACGTTTACCGTATTACATAGCTTACTGCACGTGTGATGCATCATACACTTACTGTGCATAGTATCAATTTCAACCAAATTTTATACATCAAATTATCAGAAAAGTACAAATAATATGACATCCACTCTCAATTCAAACAGACAGCAAATTATCAATTATTATCATTATTTCCTCATATTATACTCACAACATTGGGCTTGTCTGGAAAACTGAAATTATCGGTGGCATATCAGAAAGATAACCTTCCCAAGATGGAAACTATGTGGCAGCAAAAAATCAATACGCCCTCACTCGGCAGACCGAAACTTTAACCAAAAACCATCGCTTCTGACGTCATACCTTGATCGTCATGCAAAACAAAACTTTCTTTTCAAAACATAGATTAGCATCTTACATTCCGGCCCCTTAAATGTGAAGATTATACTGAACATTTACCCTTTTTATAATTCTCCACCTTAACTGACTTATACCAAAGGTTTAAAATACATGTCCTTATACTGCAATGAACAAATACACTACATTACATTCATCTTGATGAACATCGAAGCAACTCAGATTTCTCTGCAAACAAAAAAGAAAAAAGTTATTCATGTCTCGATTTAAAAAAAAAATCACATTTACAACACCGGCCCCAATAAAGACAAGAATCTCTCCCCTCAAATCAATTTACAAAGAAATCGATTGCTGTACTACTTGCAGCAATGCAAAACAAGCTAATCTATTAACTGTACACATGATCTCTACTTTAGGATATGAAAATTCAATAAACTTAGACACCAATAACCCTGAACTTCTAAAAAATCGGTTGGCAACTGCAATTGCCACTTTAAAGCACGAAAAAACAAACAACAAAAATCTTGTTCCATTTACATGTGACCCAATACAAGGAAATACTGATACTGTGACTCACATTCTGCTAGATGTCAAAAATGCTGCTTGAAACCGAACTGAACTCACATACCAATTCCTGTATACACATATTTATGTTATTACATCCTAATTAGGCCTACGCATAACATCATCTGCTAGAAAATTTCAATTTTCTATGCCAGAATTTCCAAGTCCCTTCAAAGACAAATATACATAAATCCAAAAATAGCATGTTAATCTACCCATTGGCATAATCAGTACATATGACATTACTGATACTGGTATTACATGTTCTACAAAATTTCCATTTATGTGTAGTTTGGTTGTCATGGAAACAGTAAAAATAAACGACATATAACTGTCAAGCGTATAAATGAGTTACATGTACATAGTAACTTAAATTGGAATTGAACTGAACCGGATATAGAATACATGTACATCCTTTCTTCATATGATCATCAAATTCTGCAAATTACAGAGATGAAATTACTGGCAAAGTACACAATCACATAAATGTACTGCAATAAATATTAAATGCTTTGCAACAGTCGATAAAGTATGGCATCCAGAATTCTGCATAAAGAACATTTATCATGGTCTGTTTTGAAGATTCAAAAATAAAAATGTCAACTTTCAACATCATGCAATAGAAATTACATAACTTCAGTCCTGAATTATAGAGTTGTATTGTTTTCAAAAGGCTTGTCATTTAATGTTCTGAGTTATTAAAGGTTCTTGACGATATGTAATTCCTCTTCTAGCTAAACATCGAAATATGTCTCGAATCGCTTTATTCGCTCGCTCCTTTTGAAACACAGTCCATTTCACGAGCTACTTGTCAAAGTCGCTAAATATTCTGCGAAAGTCGCTCACTTGCTGAAACTTTGTCCATGTCGCTGAAGTGAAGAATTGCAAATGAAATTCTCCAGGCAACGCTGTTGGCTAATATATCCAATTTATGATGACATGTATTTCAAAGCTTCTTCGAGTATACTAATTCACATAAACTTTGCTCGTCTCAAAACAAAAGATTTCTTGATTTCTTGACCAATCATCATGAGACTTGTTACATCTGTTGACTCTTACTTCTTCAATATCTGGCAGCTCTCTAGTCCATTCCTGCCATTCTTGTCTTTCAGCTTCTGGTATTGGATCATCCCAACCCAACTTCATCCTACACAACTCTTGGAGGATCATCTTTGCTCTAAGGATGAAAGGGCCGATGAATCCAAGTGGGTCATAGAAAGAAGACACCATACTCAACAGACCTCTCTTTGTTAGTGGCTTGTCTTTGGGCTTTATTTCATACACAAAGCAGTCTGTCTCAACCTCCCAGCTAAGTCCTAGGGCTCTGTCAGTCGGTAGAGCATCATGGTTCAAGTCCAAGCCCTTAGCCTGTTTCGATCTGTCATCATTTGGAATCGATTCCAACACCCTGGGATGACTACTCAGCCACTTCGTCAAGTTGAAGCCACCTTTCTTGAGCAGATCTTTGAGTTCAGCAGCTATCCTGATTGCCCGATCCTCGTCATCTACTGAAACAAGGCAATCGTCTACATAAAAGTTCCTGTTCACAATCTCTATCACATCAGGGCTGTATTCGTCCTTGTGATCCTCAGCCGTCTGGCGGAGTGCGAAGCTGCAACAGCTGGGACTCCAAGTCCCTCCAAATAAATGAACACACATCCTGTACACTTTAGGCTGAGCAGACAGGTCCCCTGATGGCCACCATAAGAAGCTAAGCATATCTCTTTCTGCTTTAGGTACTCGTACCTGATGGAACATCGCCTCAACATCTGCCATCAGTGCCACTGGATGTTGTCTAAATCGGATAAGCACTCCTATCAAATTGTTAGTTAGGTCAGGACCCTGTAGGACAGTATCATTAAGACCCTTTCCATTGCACTTGGATGCGCAATCAAATACTATTCGTACCTTCCCAGGCTTCATAGGATGCATAACGGGATGATGTGGGAGGTACCAACATGTTACATCATCTGGTTGACAATCTTGCTCTTCCACTTCCTCAGCATAGCCTTTCTTCAGTAAATCGGCCATACCTTCTGTGTACTTGCAGTGTAGAGCATCATCTTTACCTAGCTTCCTCCCAAGACTCTGCAATATCTGCTCTGCTACCCATCGGTTGTCTGTCAAGCTAGGTTGTTTTTCCTTGAAGGGTATGGGAAGCTGGTAATGTTCCTCATCTTTACACTTTCCTTTCTTCCATATGTCCAGAGCCTTTCTGTCATTCACAGACATTCCTCTACTCTCTAGATATATATCTGCTGCTCCCAATGCTTCTAGCTTCCAGAAGCATTCAACCTGGGTCTCAAGCTGACATCCTCCATCAACAAAATTACTGGAAGCTTTCACTTCATGTCCTGTCTTGTCTGAAATGGCAGCAGCAGGGCCATGCAAGGACCATCCTAGAATAGTACGTACAGCATATGGCTCATCTTCTCCCTTTCCTCTACGAACTTCTAAGGGCATCAAAGCAGATGGTGCATCTTGCCCTATCAGGAGCCCTACATCTTGTCCACAGGCAAATGGCAGATCCAATCCTTCTAAGTGCTGCCATCCTTCTATGTCTTGCACACTGGCCATGTGATCACTCAATATGTTGATCTTCTTCTTGGTGAAAACCTTCTGAAGTTTCACTCTTTCTGTCATGGGACCAGTGTCGATCATGAGACTCACAACTCTAGTCTGGATCCTTCCATCAGGATTGTCCAATGTCGATAGGGAAAGTGTGCGCTCTTCCCCCTGAGCTGATATCTTCTTTGCCAAGTTCTCTGTGCAGAAGGAAGTGGTCGAACCAGAGTCCAATAGAGCATAGGTACGCACACATCTACTTCCCTCTGCTGCCTGAACATGCACTGGAACTATAGGGAGCACACACCACCTTCCGGCCCCTATGACAGTTCCACAGCTTACTTCTGACCCAGTTTCTATGTAGCCATTCTGCGCTGTGGTTTCACTCTGGCTCCCTGATGTCTCTGTGCGTTCTGAAGAGTCCTCTTCTTTGGGATGTGGAGAAATTTAGTGTGTTTCCTCCCACAACCCTCTACTGAACGTGAACGATTTAGATTGCATTTCCTCAGCATATGTCCAGGCTTTAGACAATTGAAGCAGAGTCCTTTCTTCTTGGCCAGTTCCAGTCTTTGCTCTGGTGTCAATTCCTTGAACTTTTGACTTCCGAAGAGTGTGTACCTTTCCTGACACAGCACACAACCTTTAGTCATCGCCTTCTCATGACTACCGGTGCCGGTGGAAAATGACCCCTTTACCACTGCACTTCCTGGGCTTCTGTGTGACTTGGCCTTGGTCTGAAATCCTGACTTGGTTTCAGGTTTCTTATCCCTTACTTCTGCATGTCGTCCAAAAATGGGATCATTTACTTCTGCTGCTGCATCTGTCACAAACCCCACCAAGTCACTGATGTTTGGTGAGTTTCCTTGCTGGCGTATATACCGCACAACCTTCAGCCAGCTGTTCCTGAGATGGAAGGGCAGCCTGTCGACAATCCTTACCAACTCTCTTTGGCTAACAATTTCTTGTGTGAGTTTCAAGGCCTTTAAAGTCTGCTCACATGTCCGAAGGTCGTCAGCAAATTTCTGCAACCCACGATGGTCATTAGAATGCAGGCTGGCTCCTTCTGTGACTCTAGTCATCCATGCCTCACCAATTTTAAAGTTCGATCCAAAGCGTTCTGCTAGAAGCTCTCGAGCCCTTACAAACCCTTCAAGGGGCTCCATGACCATGCAGGCTTGTATGACAGTCTTAGCTTCTCCCTCACAGAGATGATACAGCCTCATCAACTTCCCTCCAAAATCCAGTGATGATTTCAATATCATGTTATCAAAACAGGTAA
This sequence comes from Echinometra lucunter, assembly GCA_029962745.1. NCBI lineage: Eukaryota > Metazoa > Echinodermata > Echinoidea > Camarodonta > Echinometridae > Echinometra > Echinometra lucunter. The sequence goes on along the minus strand of JAPZVO010000491.1, from coordinate 18,143 downwards.
TGAACTCGTGATATCTGAGTGGGTTACCATCAAATTTCATCATCTCTGCCCTTGGCAAACTAATAACATCTAAAAGCTGATGTTGTTGCCTCTGTGACTCTTGCAGGTACTGAAGGATGCCTGCATCATCCTCTTCCATCTGATTAGAGGTGGTATCATACTTCAAGGGCTCACCTAGCTGGGAGAAACCCTTCTCTGCTGTGGTAGGCATGCTGGGCTCTGTCTTCAGTGCCTCTCCAAGATGGGGTGAAACCTTCTCCGTAGCGTTGACTCTGCTGGGTTGCGTCATCAAAGGCTCTCCATGCTGGGAGATTCCTTTATCTGTAGCTGCAGCCACATTCTCTCCATGTTGGGAGAAAACCTCTTCCTCAGCTACTGTCATCCTGAGTTTTGTCCGCAGCTCAAGCTCACTCCTTTTCTGCCTAAGCTTTAATTCCTCCATCTCTAGTGCCTGCTGTTCATGTAGAGCTGCAGCTTGGGCTGCCAAGGCTGCTCTTCTCGCCATTGCCTTCACTCTGGCACTGGAGGTGCTACTCAATCCCAATAATAGGGGAGAGCAGGGTAATTGGGAAGCAAGCCGGAAAACTGGGACACCAGTTACAGTTCGTTATTCCGAAGGTTTGTTTATTCTGAAGGTTCGTTAGTCCAAAGGTTTATTATTCGGGAGGTTCGTTAGTCCGAAAATGAAATAAGATTCTTTATTCCGAAGGTTTGTTAGTCTAAAAATGAGGAAAAAAAATTGTTATTCCGAAGGTTCGTTAATCTGAAAACGAAATCAGGTTCGTTATTCCGAAGGCTTGAAAATGAAATAAGATTCGTTATTAGTTCGTTAGTTATTTTGGGACTAACGAACCTTCGGAATAACGAATCCTATTTCATTTTCGGACTAACGAACATCTAGGTATATGCAATTTGCGTGTCTCGAAAATAACGAACCTTCGGAATAACGAATATCACCTCAAACTAAGAAAAATAACCTTTAGATTTGTTGAATCCTATGAAAGGTCTTAACCATTTGGGGGTCTGCGTGGGTGAATGACGGTGTCTGTGTATACTTAAGTATGAGTTCACGAAAAAAAAACTAAAAAGGTGATCATCCCCCCCACTCCTCAAAACGGATTTACGCCGGTGGTCTTAACTATCAACGTTCATACATTCCAATGAGAAAGTTCTTAAAATCTGCTCATTGGAAGTATCAGATATAGAATGCTGCATCTAGATTTTGTCATTGCCTGTTGCCACCAATAATTATATTTACAATTTGATAAAAGCACCAAAATATAAAAAACAGAAAGGTTACAAAACAGTCCTTTTTGCCTTATCCAAATGCTACACAAATAAGAGACAGTGTAAAGTACATGTACAATGTTGTATCTATTTGTATTTTAATTGTATTTGTATTAACTGGTCCAATTTCTTCTCTTTTTTTAAATTTTTTTTTATTTATATGTTTTATTAGGTCCACAGTCAACAAAAACAAAATATAAACAAAAAATAACTAATCAAACACAGTTACAATATTTACAGGTAAATAATCATACAACAATTAGAAGGAAAACAACAGAATAAACAAACAACCCCCCCCCCCCCCAAAAAAAAGGCCGAAATTTATCTCAATGACTCAGACATATTAGAGTTATCTTTTACACAGTGTCCTAAAAATGGAATGTCCTGGCCCGAAAATATAATGTAACATTAGGATAATAACTGAAATCATTGTAGCCACTAGATTTATGTCACCCATCTCAAATTACAGAACATGTACATGACCTCTTTGACACAGTAAAGGGTCAGAACTCTGATGGCATGTATTCGTATACTCGAAAGAGTTAAGAATCACAAAGTAAACAGGATAAATACATACAAAATACATTTTGGAAAAAAGAAGACTAAACTTAAACTTCAAATTTCCATTTCTTGAAATGAGCAGAGAGTTTGTTTCTTTTTTTTGCCAAATAATATTCAGTTTCCTTTTACTTCTTAACAAATGATCTGAATGCACCAAAATTTGGAACAACGTTGCTGAATTTACAGATAAAGATGAAGTATTTTAATAATAAAAATAAATAAGATATAAATTTATCATTCGGGTCACCAAACATTTTTTTGAAATTAGACAAAGTAAAATTGGCATCAAACTTTTGTAGTAAAATAGTTAATAAATCTTGCCACAGGGGGAAAACCTTTTCACAGTCACAAAATATATGAACAGTCGTTTCAGGGTATTTGTTGCAAAAATCACATACGGGGGAATCTTTCCTTTTAATCTTGAAAAGAAAATCATTAAAAGCAATACATTTGTGAAAAACTTTGAAATAAAAAGAACGAATTTTAGTGTCTATCGAACATTTGAAATTATTGCAATGTATTTTCTCCCAGGAAATATTGTCAGGAATGGGTAAGGTACTGTTCCAATATTCATAACGTGCATCAGGGCTAGACTTACCACACAACATGTTGTAAGCATAGCTGGGTAATTTCTTAATACTTATCAATTTGAGAATTAACATATGATGAACATAATCACTATTATTAACATCAATATTTTGAAGATCGGAGATAAGCCATTCTTTAGGAATATTCTGGATTAGGAAATTAAATTTTCTTCTATCAGAATGAGGTATATCAAAATCCAACATTAATTCTTCAAATAATTTATGGCCAGGGAGAGGTGGATTAAGCAAATCTGATATTGTGTGAACATTTTTATCATACCATGCACCATAATAAAAGTACTGTTTGGATTTTGAACGAATCAATCTGTTAAACCATAAGGACTGACATGCACCTAAATCAGAAAAATTACAATCAAAGATATCTAAAGTGGCTTGTTCTCGATAGATATACCAGGTGCGTAAAGAATCAGCGAGTTGTGTACAACCCAACAATCTCAAAACACACTCAGGGGCATATGATTTCCAAAGAATGTTTGAATCTTGATGAAAAGTTTCCAAGAATGACATTTCAATAGATTTCCATGTAGAAATATAATTATCATCAAGAAGACATTGTACCCAGTACATCTTTTGGGCGAGGGCAAAGGCATAAGAGTCCACCATTCGAAGGCCACATTGGCTATAGTCACTGCACATTAGTTTTCTTTTAACCCTGTCCTTGCCTCCATTCCAAATGAATTTGAGGCAAAATTAGAGATTTGATAACACAAATTCTACCAATCAAAGAAAGATTCCTCATCCGCCAACAATTAATAGCCTGTTCCATCCTTTTCAGCTTTACCTTATAATTTAGATCAAAGAGTAAACCCAAATTAAGTGAAAAATGGATTCCCAAAGATTTAAATGTAGATGTCTACCATGTAATACCCTGGTTGACAAGTGGGAATTCTTGGCAACCACACTTAGAACCAATCCAGATGGCTTATGTTTTAGATAAATTAATTTTGCATCCAGAATACAAACCAAATATGCGCAAAGTATCAAAAAGGTGATTAAAAGAAGTATTTGAACCATCCAAAAATACAATGGAATCATCTGCAAATAAAGAAATCTTTGCTTCCTGCCCATTAACGGGAATTCCTTTGATTTGTTTGTTTTGGCGTATAGAAAGAGCCATTATCTCTATAACAAGAAGAAACAAATATGGTGAAATGGGGCAGCCTTGAAAAATACCTCTCTGCATAGAAATACGTTCTGTTAAAAATCCATTATTCAAAACATAAGTCTGCCGCGAAGAGTACAGAGTCTTGATCGAATTTATAAAATTACTACCAAAATTAAATTGCTCTAAAGTTTGAATTAAAAATCTGTGGGAAACACTATCAAAAGCCTTTTCAATATCAAGAAGAACAATTGAACCAGGAATATCTTTAATATCAGCGTATTCAATAATATCCAAAATCAATCGAACATTAGCACTAATATTTCTCCCCTTCAACAACCCAGATTGGTCAGAATGGATAAGAGAATAGATACATCGTTTTAACCTATTAGCTAAACATTTTGCTAAAATTTTATAATCAACAGTCAATAAGGTAATAGGACGATAATTCTTGATAAATAGAGGGTCTCTGTCCTTTTTTGGAAGAAGACTTATAACACCATTTCTTTGGGACAAGGACATTACTCCATTATGCAAAGAAAAAGTAAAAGAATCTAAAAGCATATCACAAATATCAGGCCAAAAAGTAACATAAAATTCAACAGGGAGACCATCAATCCCAGGAGTTTTATTTGTTTTCATAGGCTTAATTACATCAAATAATTCTTGCTTGGCCAAAGGATTTTCTAAAAATGACCTATCTTCTTCGGTCAACTTAGGAATATCTATTTTCTCAAAAATATCTTCGTTTACATTATTTTCATTTGAAGGACCTAAAGCAGAATCCTGGTTGGCATAGAGTTTACTATAAAAATTCTATATTTCCTTTAATGTTTTAAGTGGATCAGTAATCAGATTTCCTTCAGAGTCTTGAATTTTACTTACATGTATATTCTTTTTCTGCCAAGATCTGTTTTCTAAATTACAAAAATATTTTGAATTCTTCTCCCCTTCCTCTAACCACCTAACTCTAGATCTTATAATGAGACCTTTTGTTTCATAATCAAAAATTTTGTTCAAATTATTTTCTGCCTCTTCAAGCTGTGAGAAAATAGAAGTATCAGTAACAGAAGATTGATGCGATAACTGTAGTTTAAGCTTTTCAATATCAGCCAGTAGTTTGTTTTTTTCCTTATTCCTTTCTTTCTTCTTTCTGGCAGAATACTCGATACATATTCCTGTTAAAAAACATTTAAGTGAATCCCATAACAAATCAGGGTTAAGTCCCGAGTTTTGATGAACTTCCTTAAATTCCTTGATTTTGTCTTTTATCAATTTAATAAAATCATTATCATGTTCAAGAAAATGACAATTCAATTTCCAATAACCCCTGCCCCTCAGTGGTTGATTATCTTGAAACTGCAAAAGAAGAATAGAATGATCAGACTGTACTCCGGGTAAGATTTTGGATTTCACACAATTATTCAAAAAGTTACTCGAAACAAAAATATAATCCAATCTGGATAAAACTCTTGGAGATTTTTGATGCCTTGTATACTGTCTTAAAGTTGGGTGAAAATTTCTCCATATATCATGTAAATCATATTCCTCCATTTTATTTCTTTCGTCTCGAGAGGAGACTAATTGAGATCCCGCCTCATGCGTGCGCACTCATTATCGCTTCGTACGCTGTATAACAGGTTCAAATACCTGTTGCACTCTTCAGAAAAATTGTCTTTTCTTCGGAAATACGTCATATGTTTACAATATCGACTTTGCATAATTATTTTTAGGAGTTACAGAAGACTAGGTAACATTCACTCGATATTTGGACTCGTATTTTTATGATTCTATCATGAATTCGAGCAGCGCTCGTGATCAGGAGACTGCGGGTTTTGCCGCGTCTCCCACCATATCGGGACCCCTTCGGCTCCCGAGACTCCGGCGGCGATGCTCCACCATGGGTCTAAGCACCCCGCGAGCACATCTATCGCCAAACACCCCGCAAGTCATGAGCCCAAGAGTTCCGCGGGCGAGAAGAAGGTTGATAAGCGAGCTGTGAAGAAGCCTGATAAAGTAAAGAAGAAAAACACAGATGGCAAGAGCAGCTCTTCAACTTCCGAACAAAATGTGACAGATGTTGACAGTCGACTAAACAGACTAGAATCTATGCTTAGTCGTGTCATTGGTGCTCTCCCACTGCCAGCAGGAGAGGTTTACGATCAGCACTACGCCGACCAAGCTCATGGTGAGTGCTTGAACGATGATAACATTAACCCGTTCCAACCATGCCAACAGTACGTCCAGCCTGGTGACGTTGAGCGTGATTATGAGGACTTCACTTCCCAAGAGAATGAAATGGAAACTTCAGCACATTTGGAATCTACACAGAAGGTGGTTCCCACGTTCGCAGCTAAGTTTGCTGCCCAACCTGATGAGGGGGGCTCCTCTTGAAGAGGAAATAGCTAACTCAACTAGATTTTTGATTAATAATAAGCTAGAGGAGAAAGTCCTTGAAGAAACTGGGATTAAGTACCTGCCACCTAGCAACTGCCCTTACTTGGATGTACCCAAAGTAAACCCTGTCATCTGGGAGAATCTGTCCGCTGCAACAAGAAGCAGAGACTTAAAACTAGCTAGGGTACAAAAATCCCTCACAAGGGGCTTGACGGCTTTCACTCGCTCTATCTCGTCAGTCAACCTTTCTACCCCACAACAAGACGCATTGGCTTTATTGTCTAATGCAAATTATGAGGTAAATGCCCTGCGCAAGGAAAAAATAAAGCCAGACATGAATGCTGCCTACAGTCACCTTTGTAAACCAACGGTCCCTGTCACAAAGTTCCTATTTGGAGACGACCTTGGAAAGCGAGTGAAGGACATGACTGAAGAACAGAAAGCTACAGGGCGAGTTGTTAAATCTTCTGAACCAGGTCGTGGCTGTTATCGAGCTCATGCCAACTACCACCCATACAGAGCAGGGGATTACTCTCGCCAGCGTCAGTACAGAGCCGCAGGGTGGTCTAACCCCAATTCTCGGCCTCAAGCAGGTACTTCTTACAGGCCTTTTTTGGACCGAAAGGGTCCCTCCAGGGGCCACAGACAGTCACAAAGCCCAGCGATGAAAAGACCACCGGCAGCTCAGGGCCGCTACCGAGAGAACCCCCAGCGGAAGTAGCTACCATACTACCCCAAGAGGTAGGTGGCGATAATTCATTGTTTTGCACTTATGTTCATGAAACTGCATGCACTGTTTATTCTGATCAAGCATCTCCAGTTGGAGGTCGACTGAAACAATTTTATAACAATTGGAAGAAAATCACGTCTGATCATACAATCCTTAGAGCTGTAAAGGGTTATAAGATAGACTTTGATAAAAGTCTACCACATCCACAAAGATTGGAATGTCGTCAATTCAAACGGAATAAATCAGAAACAGATCAAATATCTATCGAACTTGAAAGCCTTGAAAGGAAGAATGTGATAGAAAGAAGCCCATTCTTCACCAAAGGTGGTTACTTTTCTAATATTTTTACAAGGCCAAAGAAGAATGGCAGTCTCAGATTGATCCTGGATCTGTCAGATTTAAATGAGTATGTGGTAAAACAACATTTCAAGATGGATAATATCCATACTGTGACTTGTCTTTTGACAGAAAATTGTTATATGGCTTCAGTCGACCTCCAAGATGCTTACTACTCCATACCAATTCATGCTAAATTCCGAAAATACTTGCAATTTTATTGGCAAGGCCAACAGTGGCAATATAAAGCCATGCCAAATGGGTTAACTTCAGCACCCAGATTATTCACAAAGATGTTGAAACCAGTATTTTCTTCTCTACGTGAGGGAGGACACATTGTACTAGGCTACCTCGGTGATACAATACTTATTGGGGACTCAAAAGAGAAAGTTGAGTCTGCCATTAAGGCTACTACACAAGTATTTTCAGATTTGGGGTATAAGGTTCATCCAAAGAAATCGATACTGCAACCAGTGCAAGAGCTCCAATTTTTGGGCTTTACTATCAATACAGTAGATATGACCATTAGACTCCCAGTAGAGAAAGCTCACAATGTCAGGGAGGAATGTGAAACATTGTTAAAACATCCAAGACCCACAATCAGACAGGTTGCTCATGTTATTGGAAAAATAGTTTCCACCTTCCCTGCAGTCCAGTATGGGCCACTGTTTTATAGAAACATGGAAAAGGAAAAAATACAAGCTCTAAAAAAGAACAAAGGACACTTTGATAGGAATATGGAGCTATCTAATGAGTCAAGACAAGAACTTGAATGGTGGATTCTCCACCTGGAAGAAGCATTTGCCCCTATTAAAAGGAAAAATCCAGAATTCGAAATCCGAACAGATGCTAGTGGTCACGGATGGGGTGCCACAACCATGCAAGTTCAAACTGGGGGAAGGTGGAACCCGTCAGAGAATGAAAAGGCGCAATCAATGAAATCAACTATCTTGAAATTTTGGCCATTGACCTTGGGCTAAAATGTTTTCATAACAATACTCGTAATGCCCATATTTTGATCAGGTCTGATAACACAACAGCAGTATGCTATGTGAACAATATGGGGGGCATTAAATCACCAGATTGTAACGAGCTCTCAACAAAGATTTGGAAATGGTGCATGGAACGAAATCTTTGGATTAGTGCTGCACACCTTCCAGGCAGCCAAAATATTGAAGCAGATTATGAATCACGCAATTTCAATGACAGAACGGAATGGATGCTTAGCAAAAAAGCATACAGAAAAGTCACTCAAAGATTTGGCAAGCCTCAAATTGATATTTTTGCATCTAGGTTGAATGCACGAACACAGAGATATGTTTCATAGTTGCCAGATCCAAATGCAGAATCGATAGATGCATTCACACTAGACTGGGGAAAGCTTGATTTTTATGCCTTTCCTCCCTTCTGCTTGTTAGCCAGATGCATTCAAAAGATCAAGTCTGATAAAGCATCAGGCATCTTAGTTGTTCTGTATTGGCCAACACAATCATGGTTTCCATGTCTTAATGGTATTCTTATGGAGGAGCCATTACTATTAAGGAGAGATATTAACCTGCTCACACAACCAGTAACTAATTTACCACACCCCCTTTATGATCGCCTTGATCTTTTATGTTGCAGGGTAACCGGGGACCCTTCGAGAGTATAGGATTAGATGAAGGGATCGCCAACGTGCTGATAGCATCATTGAGGAAGTCTACTCAGCATCAGTACCAAGTTTATTGGACAAAGTGGATTAATTTTTGTAAAAAAAAAGGAAGAAAAGTCATCTTCAATTTTCAGTTAACTTTGTGTTAGAATTTTTAGCAGAGTTGTTTTATCAAGAAAAAGCTAGTTATAGTACTTTAAATGCGGCAAGGAGCGCATTATCTTTGTATGTCACACTGGAAAACAGTGTTCATTCTGTGGGGACACAACCACTTATCTGCAGGTTTCTCAAAGGGACATTTAACCTCAGACCTCCACAGGCTAGATATAAAGACACTTGGGATGTTAGCATCGTATTAAAAAATCTACGCAAGCTGTCACCAGCGAAGACTTTAAGCTTAAAACAGCTCACACATAAACTTTGTTTATTGTTAGCTTTGATCTCTGCACAGAGGGTGCAAACTGTACATTTGTTGAACTTAGATAAGATGGAACTGAAACAAAGTTCAGTGAGTTTTTAAGTTGATGAACTGCTTAAACAAAGCAGACCAGGTCACCATGGTCTCACCATCAAGTTGAAAGCATATCCGCCAGACAGGAGGGTGTGCATCGTTAACTATCTACGAGCCAACATTAAGAGGACTTATAGCATCAGAGGATCAGAGCGCCGCCTGTTCATTAGTTATACCAAGCCATATGGTAAAGTATCATCACAGACCATATCACGATGGATTAAAGTGGCATTAACAGGTGCCGGAATCGACACCTCTGTGTACAAGTCACATTCTACTAGATCAGCTGCAACATCAGCAGCCAGCAGAGCAAGTGTGCCTGTCTCTAGCATCATGAAGCAGGCAGGATGGTCGAGGGAAAAGACTTTCCAGCAATTTTATAACAAGCCACTTGCTGACAGTGGAGAAACTGAATTCTCGCAAGCAATACTACAACAGTAGTACAGTTTGAGACAGCACAAGGTTTGTGCAAACACAATTTGTATATGTTCTATTGACATAAGCTGTCAAATCATTTATTTTCTAAGTACACTGTTCAGGTACTTGAATGCACATGTGTCTGTGTAGACAGTGCAACTCAAAATGTGTTCGCTGAGCTACAAAATCTCATTTAGTCTCCTCTCGAGACGAACGAAATAAAATTGAAAGCTCAAACGATAACTTACCAGTTTGAAGTTTGAGCTGAATTTTATGAGGGAGTTGAGTGAGGAGATTAATTGCCCTCCTCTCTCTCCCTTTAGATATAATAATTTCAATAGTCTGTTAGTATTCAAGCTAACGTTCGTTCGCATCAGCTGACAATTAAATAGCTGATATACCTTATCAGCGATCACATTTTGATGCTCCGAAGAATGAGTGCGCACGCATGAGGCGGGATCTCAATTAACCTCCTCACTCAACTCCCTCATAAAATTCAGCTCAAACTTCAAACTGGTAAGTTATCGTTTGAGCTTTCAATTATAATTGAGAGCATTTCGCTATTTTTCTTCTTAAAAATGCTGTTGTTTAGAGCCTTGGTAATCAAGGGGGCTAATTACAGCGTTAAAATCTCCACCCACAATTTTTTTTAGGACTATATAATTTATCAACTTCTGCAAAAACTTGTAACAAAAAGTCAGGGTCATCTTTGTTTGGGGCATATATATTGACTAATGTAACATGTAATTCGTTCAATACTGCCTTCAAAATCAAAAATCTGCCTTGTGGGTCTTTAAAAGTTGAAATCACCTTGACACAGACCGAGTTTCTAATAAAGATACCAACACCCTTACTGTTGGAGGAATAATTTGCAAACCATGCTAATTCACCCCACTGGGATTTCCAAAGATTCTCAACCTTATGGTCAGCATGAGTTTCCTGTAGTAAAAATATATCACTCTCAATACTTCTCATGTAATGAAATATCTTTTTTCTCTTGTAAAAATCCTGTAAACCATGACAATTAAATGAATGTAATTTCAGTACCATTTTCCTAATAAAAAATATAAGTAACAAATATCCATCCTACAAAAAAAATAGTATATATGAAACTATAAACCAGCCATCCTCAATAAAAAGAAAGCAAAATTATGACAAAACTAAAGTGTCTGCACATATTATCACAAAGATACCTAATATGAACTCGAGTAGAAAAAAGGAGATATGTAACATAAATTCCGCCCAAAAAATAACAAAATAACTCGATAAACATGTGAAAAATCATAAACAGATGAATTAGAAAAAGAAAAAGAAAAAGAAACGCAAGCGTGCGGGATGGAGAGCAGGGCTTCAAATCGAACACAGCCTTGCTCGCACGCGCAGCATAATCTGCACACCAAATAGTATTGGTCCAATTTCTTCTGTTTATACTTGTATACACTGTTTATTTTATGGATTTTGTGGACTTATTTTTTATGCCACTGTCCCAACCAAAATGTACATGTGCTATTGTGCTGAATGATAAATGCCTGGATTAGACTTTTTTTTCTTTTTTTTTCTTTCTGCTAATCATGCTAATGATTGCATATTATCTTGTGAAGTCATTTTGTACTAATTTGTATTCAATTTATATTATATATTACCACAGCTGCACTAGATAAATTAAAGAACAACTTCCATGAGTTGAAAAAAATAGCTTAATGACACTAGAAATGATAAATCTGAATATTCAAAGTACTTTTTGAAAGAATGTTCTAGTTGCCATTTGCTATGTTTCAGTAATTATTTTCTTTCCATTGAATTTGATATGTGTAATTTGTAATTTAAAATTCAAAATTGTACAGCCATTGGCGGCAAAGCATGATGACATGGACCATTTTATCTATTTATCTATAAGAAACCTTTCCATCCCAGTGCTTTCTGACCCTATATTCACTTTCACTTTCACTAATTTCATGGGGGGGGGGGTATGTGAAAAATTAAAAGAAAGTATTCAATAATAAGTTGCTGAAAAGGTATGAAAATCTCAAATATGTGGTGCTGGACAAATTGTAACGTGAGTAACCGTAATTTTACTAACCAAGATTTTAGTCTCTACTTTAAAGGGAAAGTCCACCCCAGAAGTTTCACTGTTTCAATAAAAGGAGATGAATTTGAACAGCATTTTAAAAAAGAAATGAGCAAAATCGGTCAAAGAATAAGAAAATTACACTCATTCTCATTTTTGTCTCGCCCACCGGAGGTGAAGGCGAGACTAAGGGATCCAAATGTCGTCCGTCCGTCGTCCGTCCGTCCGTCACAAACGTTATGAAAGATAACTTGGCAACCGTGACTCACTTTTCAACCAAACTTGGGTTGTAGATGCACTAAGGGGACCTGCATGTTATGGTCCAGTCAGAGGTCACATGGTAAGGTCAAAGGTCATTTCAGGTCAAACGTTAAAGTTTACGTGCAAGACTCTCTTATGACACAAAACTCTGCAACCGTGACTCACTTTTCAACCAAACTTGGGTTGTAGATGCCCTAAGCGGACCTGCATGTTATGCTCTAGTCAGAGGTCACATGGTAAGGTCAAAGGTCATTTTAGGTCAAACGTTAAAATTTACGTGCAAGACTCTCTTATGACACAAAACTCTGCAACTGTGTGACACTGTTCAATCAAACTTGGGTTGTAGATGCACTAAGGGGACCTGCATCTTATTGTCCAGTCAGAGGTCACATGGTAAGGTCAAAGGTCATTTCAGGTCAAATGTTAAAGTTGACGTGCAAGACTCTCTTATCACACATAACTTTGCAACCGTGACTCACTTTTCAACCAAACTTGGGTTGTAGATGCACTGAGGGGACCTGCATGTTATGGTCCAGTCAGAGGTCACATGGTAAGGTCAAAGGTCATTTCAGGTCAAACGTTGAAGTTTACGTGCAAGACTCTCTTATGACTCAAAACTCTGCAACCGTGTGACACTTATCTATCAAACTTGGGTTGTCGATGCACTAAGGGGACCTGCATGTTATGGTCCAGTCATAGGTCACATGGTAAGGTCAAAGGTCATTTCAGGTCAAACATTAAAGTTTACGTGCAAGACTCTCTTATGACACAAAACTCTGCAACCGTGTGACACTTATCTATCAAACTTGGGTTGTAGATGCACTAAGGGGACCTGCATGTTATGGTCCAGTCAGAGGTCACATGGTCAGGTCAAAGGTCATTACAGGTCAAACGTTGAACGGTTAAAGTTTACGTGCAAGACTCTCTTATGACACAAAACTTTGCAACCGTGTCACACTTTTCAGTCAAACTTGGGTTGCAGATCACTAAGGGGAAGTGCATGTTATCATTCTGTTGGACTTCACATGATAAGGTGAAAGGTCATTGGAGGTCATATGTTACAGATGTTTTCAAATTCTTGAATTTGCTTTTCCTCTGTCATTTCTTGTTTTCTTAATTCTTGAAACTCATGTAGCCAGGGAGGCAATGCGGGGTGGTCACCCCCCAAAAAAAAGACAAGAAGAGAAAAAGCTAAGAGGACGCAAGAAGAGGAGCAGACAAGGAACAGTGACAAAGAAATGTCAAACTTCCACACTTTGTATGGGAGGGGGGGGGGGGACTCTCCCTTCCTGCACCCTCCCCTCTCTTGACAACTGTTGGTCCAATGGCAACCAAACTTGGGTAATAGCTGCACTAGCGATAACATGTTGCGGTGCTGTCGGCGGTCACATGGTGAGGTCAAAGCTCATTTCATGTCAAATGTTAAGAGTTTACCTGCAAGACTCTCTTATGACAAAAAATACTTTGCAACTGTTGCTCTCTTTTCAACTAAACTTGGGTGATAGATGTACATGTACTTGGGGGACCTTCATGTTATAGTGTTATTGGAGGTCACATGGTATGGTCAAAGGTCATTTTATTTCAAAGGTTAAGGTTTACCTGCAAGACTCTCTTGTGACACATAACTTGACACGTGTTGCTCCGATAGCAACCCAAATTGATAGATGCACTAGGGGTACATTCATGCTATTGTGCCGTCAGGTCACATGGTAAGGTTAAAGGTCAGTTTAGGTCAGTCATTAAAGTTTACCTGCAAGACTTTGTGACATCAAACTTGGTCCGGGATGTACTTGGGGAAACTTTCGTGTTATTGAATCACGGGTGGGCGAGACACAATCTTGCTATTGGCTTGTCTAGTAAATTACTCTCGGCTCTGCAAATTGGTAACACTGATGACATTATATGCGAGCAGCTCTCCATTCACTTTGGACATGAAATATCACATTTTCTCAATTTTCTTGGAAGTTACACATTTTCTCACCCCATAGTCAAAGTATGTTATGTATAAAGCAATTCTTCTGAACATACACTAACTATGTGGGTGAAAAAATGTGTAACTTCCAAGAAAATTGAGAAAATGTGAAATTTCATGTACAAAGTGAATGGAGAGCTGCTCGCATATATGATGTCATCAGTGTTGCCAATTTGCACAACCAAGAGTAATTTACTAGAAAATGTAAATGAGTGTAATTTTCTTATTCTTTGACCGATTTTGCTCATTTCTTTTTTTAAATGCTGTTCTAATTTAACTCCTTTTATTGAATCAGTGAAACTTCTGGGGTGGACTTGGCCTTTAAAAAGTAGAGAGGTAAACTCTTTAAAAAATTGGGGTAAACATTTGTCATCATTTAAGAAGTACATGTAATACTGATATGGCTCTAAGCGTGAGGTACGTCACAGTAAGGAGGAATATTTTTTCAAAAACTTTGGTTTTTTTCTCATGTCCTTTTTTGTAACGTTACTAACCGTGGTCAAACGTTCTCATAATATCTCTGATATTATTAGTTAATTTTGATTTCTTGATTTATTGTAGACCTGGGGAGGGTGAATATATATTAACAGGATTAGGACTTCAGATGAAATAGCTAGTGAATTAGCTGTATCAAAAGTATCAAAATTTTACTTAAATGTAACGTTACCAATCATGGAATTGCCCCCTTACTTCACACCATTCTAAAAGGTACATGTACATGTAAATGATACAGATTCTGATAACTGAAATCTTTTGTTTGTAATTAATGAACAATCAAAGAAACTACACATTCAAATCCAAAAGCCTGCTGAATGATTGCATGGATGGTATTTGTTCCCTCTTGGAACGCCAAACATAATACTGCGTGTATGCAGCTGAACATCTAATGGCGTCTATTTTGTTTACAAGCGACTGATTCCTTTATTCTGTTAACGCTTCATTTTCCATCCAAATAATACAATGCACTGGGTGTAGAGTAAGGCAATAGATTAAACATTTAGACTGACGCTAGAAGTGAGAGAAAAGCTGAAGAGAAGATGACCAAACAGGCACTAAAAATGTGTGAGATGTTATGGGAAATCGTCTGCTTGTGCAATTAACGACCTGCCTATGACCGTGTATATCACAAATCTCAGCAGCGTTCAGAGAGCTCTTCAGGTGCTGTGTCGAGTTGTATTTCAGCACTTCTGTAGTTGATTATAATCATTATTTCAAATGTTTTCAAGCATCGAATTTTGACAAATTTGTCCAATCTAAGCTTCACCTATGCAATAAAAGAATATTCAGTCAGTTTTGAATCTTTGAATGTCTACTTTAAATTGCTTGTACAGGAACGTTGTGTACACATATCTTTGAAGAGGTACAATGTCATTATGTGGGGAACCTGTAGGAGTAGTACAATCCGTGCTTCCATATTAACCTTACACAGAAAGGGGTGGGCTCAAACTAGAAGGAATGTGTTATAAAAAAAAATCAACAAACAAACCACTTGCATTCATTATGTGAACACACACAGCTGTTGAATGTATTGATTATGAAAAATCAAAATAACATAAGGGAGCAGTGCTAATGGAAGAATATTTTATCCGTGGGGAAGTTGCTGTAAAATGCTTTTTTCCTCAGACAGTAAAGCTTAGAAATAAGGTCAAAGTCATACTTTGATTATGATTGTACAGTATACACCCCCGGGGGGGGGGGGGGGGGGGGGGGGGGGGCACTCGACCCCAAAAGTGGTAGGTATGTGCCGCGGGCGAGACAAAAAACGGGGGCTTTGGAACGGGCTTATTGTGAAAAGGAGGGGCTTCGGAACTACAAATGTTTGTGAAAATGGGGGTCTTTGGAACGGTTCGCCTGCGTGTGAGTGCGCTCGCACAGAGGCGATGGTCGGACAGCGCTCTGCGGGCCGCTTTTCACCAAAAATGCAGCTCATTGTAGTGGATCAATGCAGCCGGAACGGCGTAACGAAAAACATGCGAAGCTTTCGAACGGATTTCATTTTTTTCTCGATAAGAAGAAAATGCTATGCTTTGGAACGGCTTTCTTTGTTCTTTTTCTCAATAAGATAAAAATGCTATGCTTTGGAACGGAAATTTGATTGTAAAAATGGGGGTCTTCTCCGCGGCACATACCCACCACGCATCATATACTGAGTGCCCCCCCCCCCCCCACCCCCCGGGGTACACACCCCTCCCAAAGCATTCTTCAAACTTATCCAGAAATGCTGAGAAAGATTGTAACTTGGAGGCTACATGAAAAACAAGCAGAATAAGAGTTTTACCAACATTTGGAAAGATTTGTAGCTCAAAATTTTAATTGCGTCAGCCCTCAGGCTGAGTCCCATTGAGACCCATTTCCATTCAGATTAAGACCCTTTACCCTTTGGACATCAATGTCCCATGGTTTATTTATATATGTACATGTACATATTAACTGCAGAAGGAAATATTAATAGATCTATGTAACTTGATAAATATTCATTAGCAAATACACCTGTATCAGGCCTGCCATAAGCTTGGTCTTACTGTTTGTGTATGAACTTTGTACACATATCTAAGGAGGTGCACATGTGCTATGTTTGTATAACATAGATACATGTAGATCATACAGATGGGGATTCAGTATTCATTTTACATTACGTGTCTGTGTAATATACTTTCTTTTTGCAGTTTTGTGATAAAGGATATGACTTGAATGCCATGCACTTTTTTGAGGCACCAGTAGAATGAATCACTAGTCATCTGAGAAAATCCTTAATTTCAACTAAAACCTCTCAGTGCATGGTATATTTGATTATGAAAATTCAGCCTGGGACCTTGCGCAGCTTTTACCATATGCATTTGGGGGATAACTTTGTTCTTCAGCATGTACATGTATATGCATGCTTCACAGGGAGGAGGAAGAAGAAAGGGAATCGGGTGTTTTTTTTTAGTATTCTCCTTTAGACCCAGTTTAACTAATCTTCTTAATTGATTGGAGATCTTTCTTGCCTGGAGAAGACCACTTTAAATGTAGAGTTTAATTTTTCAGATTTATCTTTTGAACCATGATATTGATAATATTAATATGAATAATAAGAATGACAACAATAATACTGGTACTGCTTGCCTTATGTCCACTATGTTGTTATGCGCAGTTGAATATAATCCTATAGAAATTGTACAACCAGAGGTGTTGATTCATTTTTAGGATGGGGGCAGACCTTAAGTCGACAACAGAACTTAGAATATTTTATGAGCAAATACAGAGTATAGGCCATAATGTATGACTGCCTGTTCAGTTATTGAACAGCTATTGCCTAGAGTCATTGTTAATGTTATGTCAAAGAGTTGACTTGAAGTCATCAATGGATAGTATTTGTGAAGCATGCATGTAATTACACATGCTGAAGAACAAAAGTTATCCAAAATTCATATCTGAGGTTCATATGCTGTTCTTGCACTCTGAGGGATAAAATTTGGTGGTGATGGGAGTGTGGAGAGAGAGAAATACATGTGCCATTAATATCTTTGCTAAAGTTTGGCATTTCCTTTTTCTTTCTTTTTGTTTCATTTTACATGTATGTCACTCAGGTTTTTACTCATTGCTTTACAGATGACATATACTTGTAGTTCTTCTTCAATAAGAGATTTGATTTAAAGTCTCTTGTCTTTTATTTCCTTCAGGTGGTGTAAGCCTCATCAAACATCATGCCAGTCTCTCTCCTTGAATGGCGGGTCAGGATAGGGAGATTCGTCCGTAACCCTCCTGACATTAACAAGCTGGAAATGATCACAAGGTTCCTGGAGCGATGGAAAATTAAAAAAGAAAAGGCAGCAGTCAGTCAACCATCAACTGGGGATCAAACACACTGTGAATTGGCAGAGAAAGAAGAGTCACATATGGCACCCAGTCCAACATCTACTCAAACTCAAACACCAAATGAATCAACAAAGAAAGAAAAGTCAAAGATGGAAGCCAGTCCATCATCTACTCGGGGTCAAACACCATATGACACAACAAAGGAAGGAAAGTCAAAGATGGCAGTTAGTCCACCATCTTCTCAAGAGCAAACCCTGTGTAAATCAGCAAAGGAAGCAGAGTCAAAGATGGCAGCTAGTCAACCATCTAGCCAAATATGTGTTCTGAAATCACCTAGCTCTACTACAGAGGCCACCCTTGTACGGTCGTCGGCTAGCACAGGTTCCTGTGTCCTGTCCTGTATTGCACAAGTCCTGCTGAAGCTTCTGACTTTGATGATGGCTT
>JAPZVO010000490.1:1209-36000 GCA_029962745.1 Echinometra lucunter | reverse complement strand
TTCTCCTAACGGGTTTTCCCACTTGGGACTTTATACTAGTACATGTACTCGCGGCTGTATGCTACAGTAGTCAGTGCTGTCGCATATTACGTCGATTGTGTTTCCTGAAACTTAATCAAAATAAAGCTGTCAACTTTGCCGTTAGATTTCTCGCAAATTTTTCATCAAACAGAGCTAAGAGTCGCTAGTATTCATCATTTGTAATATCAATGAAACATCTTTTTAAAGATTCTTGCAAATAGCAATGCAGACTTTTTCATACGAGTGTTACTTTGCAATCATCTGTCATTACACTCAACCTGTCTGGACTCCTAACGCTAGGATTTTTTATCCTGGAAAAGCTGTAGAGATGCATTTCCAAGCTCGAGCACACCGAATGTGTAAGGAAAATACAAAAATTTGCCTATCAGGTAAGCTCTTCTTTGAAATATTATTCGACATTGTGAAATTGAAGATTTTCGTTTGTAAAATATCTCGGGCAATAGGTTGTATAAGGCGGATTAAGCACTTACTGTCCTTTGATATCATGAAGAAGCTGTACTTTTCTATGATTTTTACCTTACATTGATTACTGTAGTGCATCTTGGGGAAGCAGTGCAAAAATACATTTAGATAAGATACAAAAACTTCAAAATAAATATGCCAGAATGCTTTTGAAAAAAGATTATAATACATCACAAATTTCTTTGTTGCAGTCACTTAAGTGGCAATCAGTAGATCAGCGTATAAAATATCAGTATTGTGTTCTTGTATATAAATAATGAATAATTTATTTCCAAATTATTTAAAACCTTTAGTATGTAAACGGCCCGTGAAATACAAGACACGGTTTTCTTTGCGATGCCCTCTTCAGCTTCCCAAAGCTAGAATTGAATATAAAAGAAAATCTTTCGCATATGTCGGACCCAAATTATTTAATGCACTTCCTTCAAATTTGAAAGCTTGTACCTCCTTGTTAGTTTTTAAAAAAATATGCAAAGCCTTTCATACGAATTGATAAAGAGCGAAATAATATTCCATTGATTTACAATGCTATGTACTTGTATGTTTAAATTGTCACTTCCCACTCTATATTTTGGTGTTAATTGTTTCTGATGTTAAATATTTTGTATTTTGTATTTTTGACGTTGATTGTTTTTGATGATATATTTTATAGTTATCTTGACATGTATTTTAAACTGCAGGGCGCCTTTGTAAAGTAGTTTTAAGCACTGAACAGGCCTACCCTACACAAATAAAACAAAATAAATAAATAAATAATAAATAATAAGCACACCTGTGCGTCGTTTTGTCGCGTTTTGCCTGGTGAAGATAGATATAACCTTGAAATTCCTTTTACAGAACTTGGATTTTCCTATAGGTTACACTGATGGCAATACAGTACTGGGCCCATACTTATGAAACCTTCATCGGCCTAGTTGTTAACTAACTGCGTGTCATTAACTTATATGATTTGTTGACAACTAGCTTAGCAAGGTTTCATGAATATTGGCCCAGGTCTGTAGTGTATAGTCTGAATGGAACGACTGTCGTCATTAATGCATAGTTTACATCTGGCCTGCGATTGGCCTGTATCCTGCCCGTATTTATTCATTTATTTTTTTTAGGGCCCCTATTGAAAAATATCTATTCAGGATTAAAAAAAAAAAAAAAAAAAAACAATCGGCCCACAGCTTTTTTACATCATCATTCTTCTTTTTCTTCTTCTTCTTCTTCTTCTTCTTCTTCTTCTTCTTCTTCTTCTTCTTATTATTATTAGTATTATTATTATTATCATCATTATTATTATTTATTTGGCCATAAAAATCAGAAATTAATATAAAATTGACATACAACGTGAACAGAATAAAATACATACAAATATCTTTAAAATGATAGCAAGAGAAGGAAATAAGTAAAGAGCAGGAGAAAAAAATGGTTGCCTATGGGCCAGGGCTCGCAAAAGTGAAATCCTTCACTATTACCCGGAGGCATGCGAGCCCTCATAGGCAACCATGTAGAAAAATATTGCAGAAGCCCGGATCAAGGAAAAAATAAGGATATACCTGTACAACAGAATAAAAAACTCAAAATAAAAATGGCATGAAATATAAATGCCTTACGGGAATTTAAAAAAAAAATTAAGGACGTTCCATAGTTACGTTTGGGCGCATCCTGATCTGCGCATGTTTTACGCTATGCACGTTGGCGTCATAATGACTGAAAAGCTCATTGATCAGCTGTACATCGGCTGATATTTCTGTGGTCTGCATTCTAAAGGTGCTTCACACATGATGCGACAGTGTGATACCACACTGTGGCGCCACACTGTTTTGTCCACTCTGGTTTTGTTTTGTCTTCACACATGATGGGACTTTGTGTCACCACATATGCTAAGAACGCGCATTAACGCGTCAACTCTCAATAAGACAGCATATTGTCAAAACTTGCGCAAGCAATGTCATGGCAACAATTTTTGCGCTAACTTTTTAGAAATTTGATTGGTGCGCATTTTTTGTGTATCTAGGCAGCAAAAAAAAAAAAGTGTGTCTTGCCTCGGCGACATTTTTTTGTCGCCCTATACCCCATAGGCTTGTACACAAAAAAGTGTGGTGACACAGCGTGGTACCACACTTTCGCATCATGTGTGAAAGCACCTTAACTGCAAATCTGATAAGTTAGAATACGAAGCTGATCAGCGAAAACAAGTACTTTTTTAATGTGTCTACATATTTAGTATACCTCTGTCTTATTCTAGAAAGTATGAATCGAATCGAATACATGGGAGAGTGATTTGTCATTCGTCCGTATCTTGATTCCTAGTTTTTGGCGCGTATTTTGTGTAGCGATTTTTACCCATTTTTGGTCATTAATTGTCAACTGTTTTATATGAATACCCTTGTTTATAGTAAATATATCCGTATCCGTATTTTGGATTAGATTTTCAGCATTTTGCATGTTTTGGGCGCGTTTTTGTGGTTTTCAAGGCGATTCGCAACTATAAGGGCGACGATAGTTCAAAAACAAGCACATGACCCCGGCATGGACCCCACTTTTTTAATGTTTCAATCTTTTCAGTATACTTTCCTCTATAAATTTAGAGAGAAAGACGAATATGACATGGCTTTTGAATGTTTGGGACCATAAAATTGAATCGGCCGTATTTTGGATTAGATTCTCAGTATTTTGGCGCGTTTTGTGGTTTTCAGACCGATTCGCAGCCATTAGGGCGCCCACAGCTTGAAACGAGCACATGACCCCCCCCCCCTTTTTTTTTTTTAAATGTGTTTACCCCTTTAATAGGCATTCCTCTACAACTTTGCAAATTTTTATGAAAATGACATTGATTTTGAATAAAGTGCAGCTTAAACTGTCCTTTTTATTTTTCGTGTAGATTCCAAGCCTCTAAAAATTATGTTTTTTGTCCTTTTCGGCACCATTTTCGCCACATGAGGGCGCTGCTAGTTTAAAGAGAAGTATAGATGGCCCAGTTTAAACAGTCTTTTCCCCTTTGTCATACATTTCGCTAAAAATCTGGAATGATGAAGTTTGATAGGGTATTGACAGAGTAAAAGTGATTTATACTCGTTTGTCGAAATCATGAGGTCTATTAGAGGCCTAGATCTCTTGATTGCTTCATTTTATCTGCCATCCAATTATGGCAACTAAGCACATGAACCTATATTATTTTTTGCATTTTTTGGCCTACATAGGTACCAAGTAACTCTATGCAAAATTTGGAGAAAATGATATGGATTTCATTTTAACTGTGGAACGTCCTTAAATGCATCAAAAGAGAGAGAGAGAGAGAGAGAGAGAGAGAGAGAGAGAGGTAAAGAGAGGGATGATGTGAGAAAAGAGATAGGGTTGAAAGGTATTTAGAGAGAAAAAAGAAGCACAGATTAGAGAAAGAGAAGATAAGTAGATGGGTTTAGAAGAAAAAAGTGAACAAAATAAAGGAAAAGGAGGAGCAAGGAAGGAGACGGAAAATACAAAATACATGTCCAATACCATCAAACAACAACAAAAAATCTCAAAAGATATTGAGAAAGGTAAAGAGAAAGATGGTAATGAGAAGAGTATTGCAAGGTATTAGAAAGAGTAACGAAGAAGTGGGACAAGAAGAAGAAGAAAACGAAATACAAGAAAATTGGCAGTGAGAAAGAAAATGGAAAATACAAAATTAAAATATACAGTACCTTTTTGTGCAAATGCAGCTCACTTTTCATTTCTAGTGGATATATGTGGTATTTAGGGCGCAATTTCAATTCAAAATGGCCGCCACTCATATATTCACGTACAATATGAATGGCAAACAATACGCATGGAAATATGGAATTATGGTTACTGTTTTTTTCTGCCAGATACCTACACTCTCAACAAGTTTTCTATGCAAATGTAGGTGTATTTTCATTTGTATTAGATATATGTGGTGTTTAGGGCGTAATTTCAATTCAAAATAGCCGCCACTTATATGCGCGTAGAATATGAATGGCAAACAATATGCATGGAATATAAAGTATTTTATTGTTTTTCCTGCCAGATATCTGCACTCTTATCAAGTTTTCCATGCTGATTACCCAATCTTAAAGGCTCTACTATTAACAATGGGCTGTTCTTTTTTATACAAAAATCCAAAATGGCCGCCAAAATCATGCTTTCCGCAGGGAACCTATAAATGGACACACTTCAGAATACCGAACCTTCTGAATATAACCAGAAATATTCGGACTAACGAACATTAAGGTATAGACCAATTTCACGGCCGGTTTATGTATTTGGCCCTCTATCGGCGACGCCATTGCTGCTGTGGGCAAGCGCGCTGACCGCGATTGGCTCTGTGTACAAAATGAATGTAAGATATGAGATATGCCCCGATATTGTTCCATTTACTTTATTCTAGAGCAATAAAATAAAGCATGGATACATGGGTAGATGAGGTAAGACAATGGTCATATCTGACGGATGAAGGTATGATGTATTTTTGTAATTTCGATGGTTTTTCAACTTAGTTTTGTCAGTAAAAGTTCGATTGCAGCATAGAAGCCGTAGTAAACGGGAACCCTAAATCTTACCCTGTTTACAAAGTCAAGTTTTCACTCATTAAATTTTACGCCAAAGTACATAATGATAATGTTTCTTGACTTAAAAGTCCTTTCTGTTGATGTTTTTACCCACTGGCGACGAATTCCTTCACATTGCTTACAGAAACCTGTGTAGGGAGTACGGCTTCTCACACAAACAGGCTTCATGAATCCAAAGCGAGTGAATTTCGCACTCAGTTAGCTTCCAATTTTTAAACTTTCTCTAATCCTTGTGGCATTTGAGCACCTCACAGCTGCGACCTGAACTTCCCTGATAATTTCTCATTGCAAATATTAAAATAAATCTGCATATACTGGTCAAAATAGACAAAAAATCGAACGAATGTACATAACGCGCCATTGACTTGTGTACTATAAAAGTTGGAGCGCCCACCGCAGTATGTCGAACTGTGTCGAACAGTCTGCTGCCCTCTTGCGTTGTGAAATTGGTCTATACGCAATTTGCGTGTTTCGGAATAAGGAACCTTCGGAATAACAAACCTTCGGAATAACGAACATCACCCGAGAAGATGACATCTTTGCATGACCACTCATTCTGCCGAGGATCTGGTATTTGCTAGGTGCACAACTGATCAACTATCAACTTGATGACTTGTTCTTTGTTTGCAATGATGTTAAGAATTATGCTTTGTTTTTGTAGAGGGGACTCACTTCTGAGCCTTTACACACGGCTGAACCCCTTGCACGTGCTGTCCGACAACGTGACTTGATACTGTTCTCGTAGTCAAACACGACATGATGAACTGATGGACTGTCAGGTGGACACTTTTGCCAGAGAGAAAAGCCGTGGAACAGTCCAAAGAAGAGCACAGCCATCCAAAATTATGACTTCAGGAGCTGTTGCATTGCGTTGGCTACTTTCCACTTTGATCTATTGCTTCAGCACAGACCTGCTTGTGGAACGTTAGTTAGACTTAGCTCCTCCTGCACTGTGTGGTGCACTGGGCAGCAAGCAATCGCCATCTAGGTCGGTCATTGCAACCTCTTCTACCTCCGTTGGGTTCTTCTTTATTGTGTCATGGAATCCCTTTGGCCACTTTCCTTCATACTGCACCATCTGATTCATTCCAAATCTGACCGCATCATCAGCGTTTACCGCTCTATCTTCAACAGCCTGTCCAGTAAAGATGTTGATCAGATCCGAGGATGGGTGTTTCTTGTCGTCCAAGACATCGATGCAAGCTGATAAATCCTCACGTATCTCCATTCTGTTCATTTGATTCTTGTAAGACTCTCTTCTCTGTGAGACATAACAACCTTTTCATCTTTACCGTCTTGCATGACTGCCAAGTTTGGACCTCAGGCGAATGTTGATTTCAAAATCTCTTTGAGCCTACTTTTCTGACATGAAAGAAACTTGAGGCTTTATCAACTTGCAGCGATGTCTTGGATGACGAGAAACACCCATCCTCGGGTCTGGTCAACATCTTCACAGGACAGGTTTTTTCACAATAGAGTGATAAATGCTGGTGATGTGGTCAGAATTTGAATGGATCAGATGGTGCAGTATGAAGGAAAGTGGCCAAAGGGATTCCATGACACAATAAAGAAGAAGGTGAAAGGAATGTCAACAGGGTCAAAAGCTTCAATTACACAAAGAAGTGATGCATCTCAAGTTGTGAATACGGAAATGATATGCACGGGTAAGTGGGATTTTGGAATCATCCAGGGAAGCTACCTCAACCAGGACATTGTTCTCAAAAGAATTGGCTCGCCACCTACCCACCCTGTTCAATGAGAATGGTAATGTACGTTCCACAAGCTAGTTCGTCCTGAATAAAAAGTGGAAAGTAGTCAATGCAATGCGACAGTTCGCGAAGTCATAATTTTGGATGGCCGTGCTCTTCTTTGGAGTGTTCCATGGCCTCGCTCTCCGCCAAAAGTGTCCACCTTCGTTGATGCTGCAGTAGGTACATTCACGAAATACGCTGACAGTCAATCAGTTCTTCATGTGGTGTTTGACAGATACTATGAGAAGAGTATCAAGTCATGTTGTCGGACAGTTAGTGCAAAGGGGTTCAGCCGCGTGTACAGACTGAGCAGTGAGTCCCTCTGCCAAAACAGAGCATAGAAGATTGCCGATGCTCTCTTGAGATCATGGGCAAACACATTTTCACCAAGAAGATTGGTGGAAAGCATCACCTGCAACCAAAACTGTGTAGCTTCCACCTATCATGGCTGCATTTTGACCTCAATGTAAGCATGCCAGTTATTAAACAGCTTTGTGGATGGCTGCTGGTAAGCCTGGACCTCCAATTTTTTATCATCCAGAATCGCAGCCAAAATCCATGAAAAAACTCTCAGTGAAAGCTCTGAAGACGATACTAAATAAAACCCATGTTGCCCAAGTATAGCCTGTGGCGACTGAATTGGCGAGAGAACTGAAAGAGGTGCCTCCCATCTTGATTTCACGGTGATTCGATGTTCAATTTATGCCCTTATGACAGGTATATTTGATGTAAATGCAAAGTCAACTTTGTTTGATGAGATTAAAGCAAATGAAGGTTGGGAGGCTCAAAATATTGAGGCCAATACGCATCAAAATAATGTGTCCATTTATATGGTCCCTGCGGAAATCATGATTTGGGCAGTCATTTTGGATTTTGTATTAAAAAGGAACAACCCTTTGTTAATAGCAGAGGCTTTGAGATTTGTGATCAGCACGGAAAACTTGATAAGAGTGCAGGTATCTGGCAGGAAAAACAATAAAATACTTCATATTTCCATGCATATTGTTTGCCATTCATAATATACGTGAATATGAGTGGCGGCCATTTTGAATTGCAATTGCGCCCTAAATACCACATATATCTACTAAACATGAAAATGCACCAGCTTTTGCATGGAAAACTCTTTGAGAGTGCAGGTATCTGGCAGAAAAACAGTAACATAATTCCATATTTCCATGCGTATTGTTTGCCATTCATACTGTACATGTATATATGAGTGGCGGCCATTTTGAAGTGAAATTGCGCCCTAAATACCACATATATCCACTAGAAATGAAAAGTGACCTGCATTTGCACAAAAAGTAAGTCAAGGAACAAAAATGTATGAAGTTTAATAGAATAAATTATCATAAAATGCGAGTCATTGTGATTTTCAGGGTCAAAGTCCTATTTTGGCGGCCATTTTGGATTTTGCCAATTTGCGGAAAATACTCAAGATTACGCGAGTGGTATCATTCAGATTTTGAATAAGCACCCTCGAATTGACAAGGAACCACCCAAAAACATTTAGGCCATGGGCTAGTGGGGGTCATAGTGCACCCCTGGTGTGACTTACGGAAATGGTTATTTTCATGTAGCCCTGGGTCTAACAATTCAGAAAATTGATGTTGCCAGCAAAAAAACTGGGATGGAAGATACCCCCTATGGACTTTTTGACCACGCCCACTTTTACAGCTGATTGTAGAAAATTGGGGGTATTGACAGTTTGTAACTGCCCTAACTTTGCAATTCTTCACATATATATGTTGTATGACCCCTTAAAATGTCGGCCTAATTGAGTTCTACAAGTTTGTGCTGTGTTTTATGCAAATTTTTATGGTGAAAAGGTCACCAGAGGTCAAAAGGTCACAAATTTTGACCTTTATATTTCTAAAATAATGCAAATGCGGGGATTTTTTTTATCACAAAGACCCTATAACAGATTTTTTTTCATTGAAATTTGATTAAAATTGAAAGTTACATATGTCCAATCATGTTCTTATTTAATACCAGAAAGTTAATGTCGCCAGTGAAAAAGCTGGGATGGAAGATACCTTCATGACCACGCCCACTTTTACAGCTGGTTGTAGAAAATTAGGGGTATAGATAGTTTGTAACTGCTCTAACTTTGCAATTCTTCAGAAATATATAACATATGACCCCTTAAATTGTTGGCATAATTGAGCTCTACAAGTTTGTGCTGCGTTATATGCAAATTTTTATGGTGAAAAGGTCACCAGAGGTCAAAAGGTCACAAATTTTGGTCTTTACATCTAATATAGAGCAAATGCATGCCTTCTTTTTATAATCACAAAGACTCTATAACAGATTTTTTTCATTAAAATATGATTAAAATTGAAAGCTACACATGTCCAATCATGTTCTTATTTCATACCAGAAAGTTAATGTTGCCAGTGAAAAAACTGGGATGGAAGATACCCCCATGACCACGCCCAATATTACAGCTGGTTGTAGAAATTTAGGGGTATCGATAGTTTGTAACTGCTCTAACTTTGCAATTATTCAGAAATCTATATCATATGACCCCTTAAATTGTTGGCATAATTGAGCTCTACAAGTTTGTGCTGCGTTATATGCAATTTTTTCATGGTGAAAAGGTCACCAGAGGTCAAAAGTTCACAAATTGTGATCTTTACATCTAATATAGAGCAAATGCATGGATTTTTTTTATAATCACAAAGACTCTATAACAGATTTTTTTTTCATTAAAATATGATTAAAATTGAAAGTTACACATGTCCAATCATGTTCTTATTTAATACCAGAAAGTTAATGTTGCCAGTGAAAAAAATGGGATGGAAGATACCCCCATGACCACGCCCACTATTACAGCTGGTTGTAGAAATTTAGGGGTATCGATAGTTTGTAACTGCTCTAATTTTGCAATTCTTCAGAAATATATATCATA
This sequence comes from Echinometra lucunter, assembly GCA_029962745.1. NCBI lineage: Eukaryota > Metazoa > Echinodermata > Echinoidea > Camarodonta > Echinometridae > Echinometra > Echinometra lucunter. Next base: position 26,278 of record JAPZVO010000490.1, on the reverse strand, counting down.
TGACCCCTTAAATTGTTGGCATAATTGAGCTCTACAATTTTGTGCTGCGTTTTATGCAAATTTTTATGGTGAAAAGGTCACCAGAGGTCAAAAGGTCACAAATTTTGATCTTTACATCTGATATAGAGCAAATGCATGGATTTTTTTTATAATCACAAAGACTCTATAACAGATTTTTTTTCTTTATCAAAATATGATTAAAATTGAAAGTTACATATGTCCAATCTTGTTTTTATTCAATATCAGACAGTTAATGTCGCCAGTGAAAAAAAAACTTGATGGACGATACCCCCATAACCATATCAGCAGGCAAATGCTTGAAAATAGGTAACTTTTGGTATGTAGAACAAAGGGAAAGTGATTCTAAGAAATGTCATCAGATCAAGGAATATTTTATAGCAAATTTTACTCTGAAATCTTCATGACCTGAGATCACAACTGATATTTGGACAGTGGTGTTTGTTATATATCATCATTACGAAATGAACCACGTGATTTCAATGTCTAAACAAATGCCAGCTTGTATATTATTTTTCCTTTATATATGAAATCCCTTCATTCTACATACCAAATGCTAAATTCCACATATTTTCAAGCATTTGCCTGCTGATATTAAACAAAAACATAATTACAGCTATGAAACTGTTCATTTCAATTCCTTTCCAATTTAAAAATTGTGTTATAGGATCATGGGGGTAAAAAAAGAACTGTATTTGCTATATATCATAGGTAAACTTAGGTCAAAGTTTGCAACCTTTTGACCTCTGGTGACCTTTTCACTGCATAAGTTTGCATAAAACGTATCACAAATTTGTAGGACTAGTAAATCAACTTTTTAAAGTGGTCATAGAGATGATATTATTGAAGAATTTCGAAGTTAGAGCAGTTATAAACTATCGATACCCCTAAATTTCTACAACCAGCTGTAATAGTGGGCGTGGTCATGGGGGGATCTTCCATCCCAGGTCTTTCACTGGCAACATTAACTTTCTGGTATTAAATAGGAACATGATTGGACATGTGTAACTTTCAATTTTAATCATATTTCAATGAAAAAAATCTGTTATAGAGTCTTTGTGATTATAAAAAAAATCCATGCATTTGCTCTATATTAGATGTAAAGATCAAAATTTGTGACCTTTTGACCCCTGGTGACCTTTTCACCATAAAAAAATTGCATATAACGCAGCACAAACTTGTAGAGTTCAATTATGCCAACAATTTAAGGGGTCATATGATATAGATTTCTGAATAATTGCAAAGTTAGAGCAGTTACAAACTATCGATACCCCTAAATTTCTACAACCAGCTGTAATAGTGGGCGTGGTCATGGGGGTATCTTCCATCCCAGTTTTTTCACTGGCAACATTAACTTTCTGGTATGAAATAAGAACATGATTGGACATGTGTAGCTTTCAATTTTAATCATATTTCAATGAAAAAAAAATCTGTTATAGAGTCTTTGTGATTATAAAAAGAAGGCATGCATTTGCTCTATATTAAATGTAAAGATCAAAATTTGTGACCTTTTGACCTCTGGTGACCTTTTCACCATAAAAATTTGCATATAATGCAGCACAAACTTGTAGAGCTCAATTATGCCAACAATTTAAGGGGTCATATGATATAGATTTCTGAATAATTGCAAAGTTAAAGTAGTTACAAACTATCGATACCCCTAAATTTCTACAACCAGCTGTAATAGTGGGCGTGGTCATGGGGGATCTTCCATCCCAGGTCTTTCACTGGCAACATTAACTTTCTGGTATTAAATAAGAACATGATTGGACATGTGTAACTTTCAATTTTAATCATATTTCAATGAAAAAAATCTGTTATAGAGTCTTTGTGATTATAAAAAAAATCCATGCATTTGCTCTATATTAGATGTAAAGATCAAAATTTGTGACCTTTTGACCCCTGGTGACCTTTTCACCATAAAAAAATTGCATATAACGCAGCACAAACTTGTAGAGTTCAATTATGCCAACAATTTAAGGGGTCATATGATATAGATTTCTGAATAATTGCAAAGTTAGAGCAGTTACAAACTATCGATACCCCTAAATTTCTACAACCAGCTGTAATAGTGGGCGTGGTCATGGGGGTATCTTCCATCCCAGTTTTTTCACTGGCAACATTAACTTTCTAGTATTAAATAAGAACATGATTGGACATGTGTAGCTTTCAATTTTAATCATATTTTAATGAAAAAAATCTGTTATAGAGTCTTTGTGATTATAAAAAGAAGGCATGCATTTGCTCTATATCAGATGTAAAGATCAGAATTTGTGACCTTTTGACCTCTGGTGACCTTTTCACCATAAAAATTTGCATAAAACGCAGCACAAAATTGTCGAGCTCAATTATGCCAACAATTTAAGGGGTCATATGATATATATTTCTGAATAATTGCAAAGTTAGAGCAGTTACAAACTATCTATACCCCTAATTTTCTACAACCAGCTGTAAAAGTGGGCGTGGTCATGGGGGGATCTTCCATCCCAGTTTTTTCACTGGCAACATTAACTTTCTGGTATTAAATAAGAACATGATTGGACATGTGTAACTTTCAATTTTAATCATATTTCAATGAAAAAAAATCTGTTATAGAGTCTTTGTGATTATAAAAAGAAGGCATGCATTTGCTCTATATTAAATGTAAAGATCAAAATTTGTGACCTTTTGACCTCTGGTGACCTTTTCACCATAAAAATTTGCATATAATGCAGCACAAACTTGTAGAGCTCAATTATGCCTACAATTTAAGGGGTCATATGATATAGATTTCTGAATAATTGCAAAATTAAAGTAGTTACAAACTATCGATACCCCTAAATTTCTACAACCAGCTGTAATAGTGGGCGTGGTCATGGGGTATCTTCCATCCCAGTTTTTTCACGGGCAACATTAACTTTCTGGTATTAAATAAGAACATGATTGGACATGTGTAACTTTCAATTTTAATCATATTTCAATGAAAAAAAATCTGTTATAGAGTCTTTGTGATTATAAAAAGAAGGCATGCATTTGCTCTATATTAAATGTAAAGATCAAAATTTGTGACCTTTTGACCTCTGGTGACCTTTTCACCATAAAAAATTGCATATAACGCAGCACAAACTTGTAGAGCTCAATTATGCCAACAATTTAAGGGGTCATATGTTATATATTTCTGAATAATTGCAAAGTTAGAGCAGTTACAAACTATCTATACCCCTAATTTTCTACAACCAGCTGTAAAAGTGGGCGTGGTCATGAGGGTATCTTCCATCCCAGTTCTTTCACTGGCGACATTAACTTTCTGCGTTCTTTCTGCGTTCTTTCTTCCCCGCATTTGCATTATTTTAGAAATATAAAGGTCAAAATTTGTGACCTTTTGACCTCTGGTGACCTTTTCACCATAAAAAATTGCATAAAACGCAGCACAAACTTGTAGAACTCAATTAGGCTGACATTTTAAGGGGTCATACAACATATATATTTGAAGAATTGCAGAGTTAGAGCAGTTACAAACTGTCAATACCCCTAATTTTCTACAATCAGCTGTAAAAGTGGGCGTGGTCAAAAAGTCCATGGGGGGTATCTTCCATCCCAGTTTTTTTGCTGGCAACATCAATTTTCTGAATTGTTAGACCCAGGGCTACATGAAAATAACCATTTCCGTAAGTCACACCGGGGGTGCACTATGACCCCCACTAGCCCATGGCCTAATTGTATATATCCGAAAACAACGTTAGGTCCATTTTTCTATGGAGCCTAGCCTGGACTAAAAGGACATTAGTCCCGTGGTGGGATTCGAACCCCGGATCTCGTGGTTCACAGTCCGGAGATTTATCCACTGAGCCACAACACCTAGGAAGGCTGAATGCGCCACAGTTATAAACTCGTGTTTGAGTTAATACGAAATGAAATTGTTTGAGTACCAACTTTTCCAAAATTTGAGCTAAAGGGATACAACAGAAATTGGCCGATAGTTAGAATAAACATCCTTATCTCCCTTTCCCTTAGTGATAGGAGTGGCACGTGCATATTTCCAGTCATGACCCATCATGAAATACAAATCCGCTCTTTAGTAAGTAGCTGAAGATAGAGGTTGATTTTTTTTTATATGGTGCTGCAATATATGGTAATTTATTCTCAATTTCTAGAATATCTAAATTATTATTTGTGCTTATTTCTCTTAATGATTGCACAACATCATCTTCCGAATTTACGATGAATTTTAAATTCATATAGACATTAAAGGATTTTTCCAGCATAACGGTTCCTGGACAATGGAGTTCGTGATATCAAGAAGAAATCATGATTTCGTCAGGACTGATAGGATTATGCTCATTATTTAGAAATTGTGAATTGCCAGTTGCTCTATGGAGAGCACTCCAGAATTCTTAAATGCATTTATCCAGGAAAGCCAGATATCATCTCATGTCATTTCCATTTGAAGATTGTAATCATTTACCAGACAATCACAGTTGCTCATATTGTATAGAAAAATCATTAGACTCAAATTTATCATTTTGTGACCAGAACTTCTAACTTTACAATGCACACATGTAAATATCATATGATGATCACTTAATGAAATCTGACAGACATCACTCATAACATGTGAATAGTGGTGAGAATCAGGTCAATGGCAGTGGAGGAAGATGCAGTAACCATGGGTGTCGATTTGTGTTCTTGGTTGGGGGGGGGGGGGGGGTGACTGATGCCGAATATCCTCGACCGCGGAGCAAAGCGACTGAGCGGGGAAAGGGTGTGGAGGTTCAAAGTGAAGAATAGACTAAGCGGGGGGGGGGGGGGGGGGGGTAAGACCTGTTTTTGCTGCCCATGCCTCTGCATTGTTAGTCTAATCTACCATCCCTCCAATTAACAGCACAAAAAATTGTTTTCAAACAATATCGCAGAGGTACATCATTACTTGAATGGGAACTTTAGGGGATTTGAACCATCCCGGGGTTTTTTTTCTCGAGCGAGCGAAGCGAGCGAGCCGAAAATTCCACTTTCTAGCTATAAAAGAAATGTTATTTGTCCTCAAAGTACACTCAAGCAATATAAGATGTTTGACTAATTCAGCACCTTGCTGGTCCAGTTGTTTACTTTCCTAAACCACCCCATTTCAAATAGCCTATTACAAGCGAGGGAGGGAAGACAAACTCTTTTAGTGATGAAGTGTTATTTTGTCTACATTACATATTCGAGTGAGCGCAGCAAGCGAGGAAAAAAAATTACATTCTTTGACAGCCTCATAGATATCTAAATAGTTTTTGATCACCTAATTGCCAAATATAATGCTTTTGCGCATTGCTTGCCATCTTAAATGAGCGAGCAAAGCGAGCTACCGACAAAACTTTGTCTTTCTTCCTATAGTAAAACGTAGAATTTTCACAAAAATAAATTAGATGAATTTTATGATGTACCATTTCCCTGTATTCGAGAAAAGCATCTCGCTGTAAAAATATTAGGATAGTCGGACATGTTGCTGAAAGAATAAGAGCACTTGCCTCCTGATCTTGTTTCTATGAGCGAGCTGAGCGAGCGAGCGAGCGAGAAAGGGCTATTTTTTTAATACCGAGAACAGCTAGGTTCTAGTGTACTGTTACTCCAATTTTGTGATATTAATAACGTACATTTTATCAGCATCCTCCTTTCTCATATTTGGTAAGATAGGAATAGGCTACCGGTTACACGTCATTATCTCTGAAACTTCTTCTGTCTGGGTCTTCTTCCCGTTCGACTCCTTGCTGTTATATTATAATAGTACATGAATACATTGGATAGAAAGACAAGATGCAAACCAGTTTCATTTCATAATAAACCGTGATAAAAATATTAACTGGCATTGGTTAAGATAACAAAAGATATTAAATGCGAGTAGAACAATAAAAGCATACTATTTTATAGAAAGACAAGATGTAAACCGATTTGCTTTCATAAAGACAGTACTATAACCTCAGTGGTTGGGATACTGAAAATGCGAGCGAGCGACTCAAAGCCTTTTCCTTTTCCTTTCCTTTTAAAAAGATTGTTTCTTTGCACTGTATTCTCTTCGTCTTTGTCTTTACTTTTTGAGAGTTTTTTTTCGAGGAGAAATTTTATGTTTTTCATGTGAATTATTGGGGGGATGATTGTACAGGCCATCCCCCCTGACCCGGGATCGACACCCATGGCAATAACATCACGTGCTGGTTTCTCGATAAGCTGTGGCAAGGAAAAAAGACATTCGAATGAATTAATTGCTGTATCATTTCCACTAGTATAGTCAACATTAAAATCACCAAGAATGATTGATTGATTGATTGATTGATTGATTGATTGATTGATTGATCTCTTTATTTATACACGGTTAAAAAGCCCAAACAGTTACATGACTGGTTTCCATTGGGGCCGTGTGAATCAATTTGAATACATCAATAAACATTGTGGAAAAAAAATAAAATTCTCAAAGGAAACACATTTAAAACAAAACAAAAAATAACAAACAGTATCAATATAGGTATTAAATACAAAAAGGGACATTTACACTATTGAAAATAACATATAAAATTATATAAAAACAAAAAGAAATGTAGCCAGCAAGATCTATAGAGGCAAGAAGACAAAATGACAGGAAAATCAAAAATTGAAAAATGAATTAATTGTGAAAAAGCATTTACATGTTCAAGTAGTTTATGAAGAGTTTAGATGCAAATAAGTTACGTCCCTATTTTTCAAATCGAAACATTTGAGATCAATAATAAAATACAAAGAAATGAAAGGGAAACTTTACACCACCTCTGACCACAACTGAAAAAACAAATAAATAGATAAAGCTCTATACTCAGTGTGCAAACCTCAAGTTAAAAAAGTATGATTCTGTGCCACCCATTTTAAAACATCCAAAAGGTTCTTATCGGTTTTTGCATGTAAACTTTCATATATATAGTAAAAGATATATAGAAATATATTTAAAACTTTGATGATAATAACTGAACACATAAAAAAGACTGCAAATTTAATTTACAGATAAAAACTGTTTTATATTATATTAAACAAATTTATATTCAGTGCAGTTAAATAGGGGAGTATACCGGGTGTCCCAGAAAAAGCGGAACGGTGGGTCCCCTGCACCCCACCCTCAGAAAGTAGACAATCACCCTACTCCAGTAGGCAAAGCACCTTCCACCAAAGAGAATGACACCAAGATCACTAAACTTGGCGAAGCAATCCCGATTCCACGCCCGTTTCCCAAAATACAGTAATTTTCGAATTTCACATGTTTCTTGCGACAGTGGAGAGCAGAATTGTGTCGGGAATGGCCTTTCATATGGCATGTGTATGGCACGTTTTGTTGCTGACATGCATCAATGGACTTCCCTCAAACATCGATTTATGAAAGGCCATCCCGACACAAAGCTACTCTCATCAGTCGCCTAAAATATGAAAATGACCGCATTCTAAGAAACGGGCACAGAAACAAATCACTTCACCAAATTCAACGATCCCGGCACCAACCACCCCCCCCCCCCCCCCCGGGCAAAGCACTGAAAATCCACCGCTCCGCCTCTTCTAGGACACCCGGTATATACAATGTAAAATTCTAACAACCACATTTAGCACACTCAAAAAATGATAACAGATAATCAAGGATTCTTATGCATCATGTGTGAGCAAAGTATAAATGTTTACAAAATATCTATCCTTTTTTAAGCCTGCTCGGAAACTGTACTTAGTTTGTGCAGCTTGCAGTTCATGGGGCAACGAATTCCATAAGCAAGCGCCTCTATATAAAAATGTGCGTTTAGTAGAAGAAGTTTTAGGTTGGCATTATTATGTAGAGTATCACTATGTATCAAAATAAGATTGCGGCAAATTGTACTGTTCAGGTGGGGGTATATTCTTACAAGATTGTTTTCAACAATTTCATTATCAATATCAGTATTACTACCACGCAATCCTGAGCGACAAATAAGATCGATGGCAAACCGAATGCTGGAAATTGTAATCCCTTTAGGTAGTTTATCATCCATGACCCTCTCTAACATATTCGAAAAGGTATCAAAGAACTCAGGACCTGAATTATAGAAGCAACAAGTGAGAATATTCATTAACTCACATTTTAATTCAATAAGAACCATTTCAATGTCATATTCATCAATTAGATCTTTCCTGTCAATAACATTTAATTATTATGTATATATATATATATATAGACAAACACCTACTCCTCTTATTCATCCTATATTTTTATGATATCAGAACCCCATCCAACAGAAACCATTTGGTCCTTAATTTGATCATGGAGCCAAGTTTCTGATATTCATAGAATATCCAGATCAAGTGTAATATGAGAATAAATTGTATTTCATAGGCAGAGGCGTCGATCTGTTTTTAGGATGGGGAGGGGGGGGGGCAGACAGCCAAGTGGAGATGAACCCACGACGATGTGTGTGTGAGGATATATATGGAAACGTTGTCTCATTTGGTCAACAAGTCTGTTGATCACACTCTAGCACAGTGTGTAGATCTATATTTTGGTGGAAAAATCACATGTTTTTGCCCCTGTACACTTTGAAAGGTCGGCGTACTTGGTTTTTAGAAGTATTACTATTCCTTGAATTTTTATCTAAAAATCAATGTGTCAGGTAATTTCATTTCATCGGCACAGGCTGTTTATGTGTTTCGCATTCATTTCACTTTCGTTATATTTACAGATCTTTTCTAGCATCCTCATCTTCATCTATTCCTTCTTTCCCATTATTCATCTCTATAGCATCTCTCATCTCTTGCACCTATGAGGATTTACGCATTATGTGAACTTTTGCTTACCCTGTTATGTAAGAAGGTATCGCGTGACATCGGTGTTATTAACAAAATCAAACATCTCCCCCAGTCCACCCTACATTTATTATACTGCACTCTCGTCCTATCCCTTTTGAATTATGGTATACTCGCATGGGGTCACTCTAACAGACAATATCTCAATTAAAGTTTTAGTTTTACAAAAAAGACTGATGAGAATCATTTGCAATAAAAGCTATCGTTCTCACACTAGCGCTCTATTTTTAAATAGTAAAGTCTTAAAAATAGATGAACTATACTTGTACAACCTTGGATGCTTTATGTACCACTTCGAAAAAAATCAATTACCGGAACATTTATTACAGATATTCTCAAGAAACAATCAAGTTCAAAATTATCCTACAAGGCAATCTAATATGTTACATCTCCCACTGACCAGAACACTTACCATGCTTACTACTCAAAAGACATTTATATACACAGGACCACAGTTGTGAAACTCTTTGAATAATACCATTAAAGCAGCCCCCACTATTTTTTCATTCAAACGTAAACTTAAAAAGTTCTTTTTAGATAGATATAACTGTTAATTGTCAGCACGAATGGAACGTATATATATTTAACGTCAACTTGTTAATGAAAATAACACTATAATAAGATCAAAAGCTTTGCAAAAGTCATCGTAATGTAAAATTATCCGTCCTCCATCCCTCATCTTCACCATTTTCGTCCTTCATCTACATCCCTCCATTTTTTCCCCTTTCTGTGAATTCATTCATTTTTTATTTCATTCTTTTGTTTTTGTATTTTACATGTACCAAGTAATGTAAGTCATACCACTCCTTCTTTTTTGTGGTCGGGGCCGCGGGGGGGGGGGGGGTGGAATAACATAAAAGCACATATACGTTCGTATTACATTATTATTGTATCATTTTGTAAGCCAGATAGGGGTCTATACAACAGAAGCTTTGCTTCTTTAAGTAGATTCCTCCACTGATTTATTCTTCTTAATTTAACTTAAATTAATACTTACAAACAGTAAAATGTTCGTGACATGCTTTCGAACTACAAGGACGCATTAGAGCGGAGCTCCGGCCACCCATTGCCTTAACACAGTGACAATCATCGGCTAAGCACCCGGCTGGTGCCCCATCGGGCGCCGCCGACAAAGTTACTTCCCCTATCCCAGCTACGCCCTCGAACGCTGATTTGCAACGAGATATTGCAGACTTATCCAACAAGATTCTAACGAAACCAGTGGCGTAACAGCCGGGGGGGCAGGGGGGGCACTCTGCCCCCCCTGAAGGATTTCAGCGGGAAAATCCACCAAACCACCGGGAAAAAATGAAAAGGAGGGAAAGGAAGAAAAAGGAAGGGAGAAAGGGAAAGGAAGAAAAAGAAAGGAAAAGAAAGAAGGAGAAAGGGAAAGAAAGAAGGAGAAAGGGAAAGGAAGAAGGAGAACGGGAAAGAAAGAAGGAGAAAGGGGAGAAAGAAGAAGGGAGAGAGGGAAAAGAGGGAAAGGGGGAAAAAGAAGAAAGCAAAGGGAAACAAAACAAAAAAATGAGGGAAAATTTAGTACCAAACCCGGAGTTTCCCGGTGCTTCCACTCCCTGGACAACCGCAGTGGCTTCCCTGTAGACCCCATCAGGGGCCCTAAGCCAGAGCCCTGGGCCCCACCCGCTAAAGGCTTCCAAACAAGCAACTCGCGGTGCGGGCTTATCTCCGCATATTCTATTTCTAGACTTAGTTACCGGGAAATTTTCGGCTCTGCCCCCCCCCCCCCGATAACAGGCAGAAAATGTATGAGACCGGTAACAGACAACGAACAATTCAAAGAAACGTCAGAGCTTCCGCGCTTCGCGCGGGAGGGGAAAATCACCATCCCTCCACCCTTCCCCTAGCATGCCTAGGGAGTACGTGCGCTTTGCACTAACGTTTTCCTAAAAGAAAATCCTAGCTACACCACTGATTCTAAACTTAATTACCGGGAAATTTTTGACTATGCGTATGCCCCCTCCCCCCCCCCTCGATAACAGGCAGAGAGCGTAAGAATAGCGGGAACTGACAGCGAAAAAACGTCGGAGCTTCCGCAATTTGCGCGGGAGGGGGAAACTCCCCCCTCCCTGCACCCTCCCTCCTAGGGAGCACTATCGTCCTCCTAAATGAAATCCTCCTACCGACAACTAACAATGCAGAGAAACGTCGGAGCTTCCGCGCTTCGCGCGGGAGGGGGGAAACTCCTTTAATTATTAATCAGTTAGTAAAAATTTTGAATATATATCTGTCATAAACAATTATCATATTTTAGAATTTCTGTTTGAAAATGCTACTGAAAACAAAAAAGTGGTTATTTTTGGCTCGCTCGCTCCGCTCGCTCGTCAAAATCTTAGGATTTCCATCCAAAAATGCGATTAAAATCGAGAAAAGTGGTTATTTTTGGCTCGCTCGCATCGCTCTTTCGTCATATTTTTGGATTTTTATTCGAAAATGCGATTCAAAAGCAAAAAAGTGATTATTTTCGGCTCGCTCGCTTCGCTCGCTCGCAAAATAGATATCAAAATGTCTGTGACAGGGACAAAAAATCATTTAAAAAGTTTTTAATCCCCCACTCCTCAAAATGGATTTACGCCGATGAGCACTACCGTCCTCCTAAAAATGCAGTCCTAGCTACGCCACAGATTCTAGACATAGACTAGTTACCGGGAAATTTTTAGGCTCTGCCCCCCCTGATAACAGGTACCTGTTACGCCCCTGAACGAAACTCGACAATATCAATACAGAAATTCAATCAATCAATCATCGTCTAACTGATGTCGAGACTACAGTGGAACTAAATTCGGCTAGAATCATCGAAGTTGAGAAAGCTATCCCTACTAACATCACTTCTCTTCAAGAGGAAATTTCAAGTTTGAAAGAAAAACTTTTGCTTACGGAAATATACAACCGGAAACCAAATTTATTATTCTATGGTGTTGAGGAAGACCAACAAGAAAACATCTACAATACACTACTGAAAGTTTTCATTCTTCTTGGCGTGGATGAGGAGAAGGCCAAGGCGATACAGCTAGTCAACGCCCACAGGCTACCTCGCCGCAACCCGCCTGGGAACCTAGATACCCGTGCATCAGGCCGCTCACCCGCCCCCGCTCCGATCATCGCAAAGTTTGTTAGGATGCCAGACCGGGATCTCGTCCTCTCTACCTTTGAGAACCTGAAACGGCCGAAGGAAGCATCGCAGCCCGCACCGCAGCCGCTAGGAACAGCCTCGGCTACGCCGCCACGCCCTTCCCCTCCTCGCATAACGGTGAGAACCGACCTCCCTCCCACCCTGAAAGCTCGCCGTGGCCACCTTGCCGAGGTTGCCTATAAGCTACGTAAGGAGAAAAACCTGTCAACCAGAATTAAACTACAAGGGGTCAAGATCGTTCTCCAGTGGAAAGAGAAAGGAACAACAGCATGGAAACCCCACGAAGAATAAGCAAATCCGTCATTACTACAGGTGATATTGACAAATTTTCGTGAAGAATTGAGATCTTGTATGAGAAATATGTATCAAAAGTGAAAGAAACGTCATGTTTACTTCTGCCTATTTGGAAATGGCTCATTTCTTTTATTTGAATGCCCCCAACTTTTTCCTTTAGGATGAGAATATTGATAACAAAACACTTTAGACTTGGAGCTATACCTTGTCTTGTACTTTGAATTCGCATAATGTTCGTGCTCAAAGTGTACACCAACTCGTGTCTAATTATCAAAGGTCTTTTAACTTGTTTTACAAAAGACGATGATATTGATTTTTCTCAGAATTATTCTAGGATTTATCTTCTATAGGATTTATCTTTTCCACAGTTCACATTTTTTTGAATGAAATTCTAACGATTTTAAACCACATTTGTACATGTATTCTTCAGGTGAAAAATTTCCTGAATAAACAAGGTCATATATATATATATATATGAGAAATATGTTAGATTTTTATTTAGAAAAAAAAAATGAAAGAAACACCATTACGTTTTGATTTAACGAAAATAGTGCACTTCTTGGTAACGAATGCCTCCTAATTTTCAAAAAAACAGTGATTATATCAATACTACAAATATTGCTTTAATTTTCTGAAGCGATACCCTTGTACTTTGATTATGCTTAAACATGCTCTTAAGTGTATACATAGCTTGAGTCTAGTATGAGACGTCTTTCAGCATGTTTTAAAAGTTAATAATATTGTGTATAACTTTGTTGGAATCATTGTAGCAAATTTGTAATGGACTTTGACTTTTGTTTACAGATTGGTCTTTTCCATGGATCACACTCTTACTACGAAATGTTACCAATAGACCTGATCAGATTCTCTAGTATCTTTTAATCCAATAACCTTATAAAATCACCCTCCTCCTTCCCTTTCCTATCAGGGTTGCATGATATGTTTACACAACTTGCTACATGTATATGTTAACCCCAAATTTACCAATCAATCATTCATCGACCAACGTTAATCTAAGGGTAATATTTCTCTTTGCCCCCTAACCAATATCTATTTAAAAAAAAAAAAAGCAACAACAGAATGACAGAAAAGTGTCGTTACTCGTTGTTGGTTTTTTCTCATTATTTTGATATTTTCAAATTCTCAGATTTAACACTTTTTACGTGTAAACGCTACCACAATACCCGAAGGGTCCATTGAATCCAGTATTTTACATTCTACCCACAATAACAGGGTAGTTTATTTCCCGCCTCTTTTCCAGTTCACTGAGTAACATTCACCTATAGTTTTACAGTGTTGCCTTTTTAAACTTAAGAGATGTGTAACGAACAACATGCAAATTGCTTGAATGCTTTTACACCCTGATTGCTACGTATAGCACAATAGGCGTCTGAATTTCAAACTTAAATGCTTATATCCCGCCCATCTCTTTCTCTTTATCTTGACCGAAGAAACTTTTTTTGTATGTGTACTTTGTTGGAACTGTTAATTCTCACCTAAATGAGTAGCCATGGCTGCTCAGCCACACATGGTAACACACATGAATTTCTATTCCCACGCCCACCCTTTTGTGCGCCAAATGATTACCATTTATTCAATTAACCAGAGCGTCAAACGGGTTTACGTTTCATTGTTCACCTATTCAAATATTTTAAACGATTGGCCTGAATAGAAAACCATTTGCATATTGTTACGACACTCTGGTAGGTAAGCCTACTATTATGCTCACAGAGCAAACTCCTTTATTTTCCAAATTAGCCATTTGTTAAACTCGCGTGCCCGCATCCACGTGTTTTACCAAATAGGGTGTGGCTATGCATGCCACGGCTGACCAACCTCCACCTATCACGTTTCTCTATGAATTGGTCGAGAGGCGAGCGTGAGAACATTATACAGTGTGCATGAGCAGTCTGCCCTGGTCTGTCTATGAATAATTATTGAAAGGTTTAATCCCATCTCTCCCAATTCAACTTGTTCGGCTACATTCATTTATAGTACTGTCTTTTGTGATGAAATCAGCAACAAATTGTATGCAAATTGCTGCATAACTTCAAGTCGGATGTTTAATGCATTGTACATGTATATATTCAAAGTCAGGGTCACATTTTTGAACGCTTAATTTTTGCGTATGTTTTGTGTATCCAAACGCCTTCACATTGCTTCTTCTTTGCAGACTGACCTCGGTCAGTATAACAATTCTCATACTTGCGTAATCACCTTTGTATTGCCTGATCCACTCTTTTAGCCAGCTGCTCACAGAACTCTCCCAAACATAGCATACGTCAATTCATATTTACTAGCCGCCTCTTTGTGCAACAAAAGTCTGCCCATTTTGTTTAAACAAAGCAACACATGTAAATAAAATCCTAATTCTTCATCACTTATACTTAAAAGACTGAGCTGGATTGTTAATTCTAAAATTGGCATACCGAGTGGTCGAGCAATGACGCTTCAGTTCCTATGTAATGCTAACACTCCTACGCAGGCACGAACCTATAGTAAATAAAATTACAGACCTCCCCTTGGCAGGGGACTGATAACTTACATGGGCGTGGTAAAGTCACTACGTTCTGTGAGCAGCCGGACTGTCGTTAATGTCTATGTTTACTAGTAAAAAACACGTATAACATTGGAATGCATTAGAAGAAACTTTATTGTACTGTATAGTTCTCTGTTTTTATGAACCATACATAGGTGCACTCTCTGTTGAGACGTAGATACACAACCCCTGGTCTTTGAAAAGATCAAACCCCACAATACTCCAACCTCCTTTAAAAAAAAAAAATAGCTTAAAGAAAATATATATTACACGTAGTTATATATGCATGTAGGTATTTGTGTTTGTGAAATAACCCTCTAATTATTTATTCATCCTAAATTCTCAATTATTGTTGAAAGATGTGCTTTGCTTGTATATACCATCCTAGCTCTATACGCTTCTTTCATGTTTTTTCAATGTCTCAAGCATTAGACCTTCTATCAACGGATATCTTAAAGAAATCCTTTCTCTTTTATATATTTTCATTCCGACGTGAAAATTACATAACCGCCTACCAAACAAGTAAATGCATCATTTCTAATTCCATATCTATATTTGTATGCTTGTATAGTGGTTTAATACAATCTGTTCATTTTGTATATATATATATATATATATATATATATATATGTATATATATATATATGTATATATAGGCATTTTATGGACCACGAAGTATGCATTCTTTAATGGTATGAAAACAGCCTTTATTATTATTATTTTGATTATTATCATTATTATTCTATAATTGTTACTAAAATGCTTTTCTTGTTGACTAAGAGTATCAAATCATATTTCCAACTTCATACTAGTGGTCATTACATCATTTTGTCTTTACCTTGTATTCAATTTACATTCACAAGCTTTAAAAAAAAAAAAAAAAAAAAAAAACACCGAAAATATCAAGTTGTTCGAATTCAAAATGTTTCAGTCAGTTCCGAACAAGTTCTGCATGTACAGGTTTCACTTGTGTACTGGGCTGCGTTTCCCGGAGCCGTCGTGGGTCTGACTTCTCGGGCGTCCCATTGAAGCGCGTGTTGTAGAATTAACACGCGTTTCGGTGGGATATCCGTGGACTTGGACTTGTGGTGGTTTCGTGGAGCGCAGCCCTGCATCCTTCCAAACGCTCTAATTTGTATGTGACCTCTAATTTGTATGTTGAAATTATTTTACCTATTCTAGTATTACTTGGGTGGTCGGGCTTTGCTCTGCTACACCCAGCTATTGTTATTGACCAAGACGGGTCTTATTATTTTTCTAATTGTATTCTATATTCAAATTTCCTACACACTAGCACCACATACACATATGAACACACCTCCATGCACTTGCAAATCCACCTACACCACATGCACACTCGCAGTTGATCTCTCTCCAAATTTCCGGTACTTTACATTTTCATACCATTCCTGATGGAGTCACACGCTTTTACTCCAGATATTTTTATTGAAAATTCACACGATAGCAAATACTATACACCTCAAGAATTCAATTACGCGATTAATAGTAATCCAGACAATCTTTCTCTTTTGCATGCAAACATAAGAAGTCTGAATAGGAATTTTGAATATTTTGAAAACCTTTTACACTCTTTAGATAACTTTCCATTTTCCGTCATCGGTTTAAGCGAAGCATGGTTACATGAAAATTCCCCAGATATGTTATTTACCTAATTATAAGTTGATTAGGGCAGACCGTAAAGGAAGAAGAGGTGGTGGTGTTGCCTTTTATATTGCTCAAAATTTAAAATTTAAGATCCGTTCCGATGTTGAATTATCACATGCAGAGTCTTTGTTCATAGAAATTGATAATTCTAGTTTCAAAAATGTCATTATAGGATTAATTTATAGACCCCCTGACTCCAATTTTGATCTTTTCCATGATGAACTGGAATTTTTTTCTTCATAAAATAGGTGATGAAAACAAACACATTTTTATGCTTGGTGATTTTAATATCAACTTTCTGCCCTCATCTGATGATAGTAATTCAACCAATTTCATGAAATTGATGTACTCATTCGGCTTCCTTTCTATTATTAATAAACCTACCAGAATTAATTCAAATTCGTCAACTCTGATTGACAACATTTTTTCCAACGTTCATATTCATAACGACAAAGCTATCGGAGGAATTCTGTGTTCTGAAGTTTCCGACCACCTACCTCTATTTTTAACTTGTGAATGCAAACTATCTTACCCTAAATCATCTAAACAATATTCATATCGTAAAGAATCTAAACAGAATATAGAACTACTGAAACAAGATTTATTTTTAGAGGAATGGACAGATGTCTACAATGAAGAAGATCCAAATATTGCATATAATCACCTTAATAACAAATTGAAATATTATTATGAAAAGAATATCCCTATAGGAAAAGTGAAAAACAAGCGTAATAAGCCCAAGAATCCTTGGATAACGAAAGGTTTACTGAAATCAATATAGACACGCAATCGCCTTTATAAATCCCATTTACGCAATCCTACTGACGCTAACTTGAAAACTTATAAAACATATCGCAATAAATTAACAAAATTGATCCGCATATCCCGAAAATTGCATTATGCTAATAAAATAAAAAACGCCAGTGGAAATACTAATACAACTTGGAAAATCATCAAAGAAGTGATGGGCACAAGAACATACCCCCCACCCACTGATAATATCACTCTTAATGGTTCTAAAGTACTTGATCCTACCCTTTACCCAAACTCATTTAATTCGTTTTTTACGAATATCGGGCCCGAACTAGCCAACAAAATTAATAGTCCCAACGCGCATTTCACAGATTATCTATCCGAACCAAACCAAGAGTCTCTTTTTTTAAATCCAACAGACCCCACCGAAATAATTAATATTGCCCGTTCTCTTCACAGCTCTAAATCTTATGATTCTGATGGAATCAGTATGTCTCTGCTAAAACAAATAATCCACCCTCTTGCTAACCCTTTGACTCACATATTTAATAACTCATTATCACAAGGTGTTTTCCCCGATTTATTTAAGATAGCAAAAGTCAACCCAATATTTTAAAAAGACAATCCTCACGAAATTAGTAATTATCGTCCCATTTCCCTACTTCCGAGTATATCCAAAATCCTAGAAAAAATAGTTTATACAAGACTTTATAATTTTACCAACAAATACAATATTCTAAATTCCAATCAATATGGTTTTAGGAAAAATTACTCAACCAACTTAGCATTGATTCAAATTTACGACAAAATAACAAATGCCATAGCTAACAAAGAACATGTAATTGGTATATTCTGTGACCTTAGTAAAGCATTCGATACACTTAATCATGATATTTTACTCTCCAAACTCAATTATTATGGAATTCGAGGTCAATCACTTTCATGGTTTGAAGATTATTTTAAAAACCGAAGACAATATGTCACTTTTAATAATTATGACTCTGATTCTCTTTTAGTTCAGTGTGGTGTCCCTCAAGGCTCCATTTTAGGTCCACTATTATTTTTTGCTATATGTTAATGACATTATCAATACATCCTCTCTTCTATCTTTTGTCTTATTTGCCGACGACACAAATATCTTTTTTTCTCACAAAAACATATATTCATTAAACAATATAGTAAACCGCGAAATGAACAAAGTTTCGAATTGGTTCAAAGCCAATCAACTTTCTCTGAATACAAAAAAGACCCATTTCATGTATTTTAAAAATCATTCTCATAATACAGACACACCGATTCACATAAAGATTGATGACACACCATTAGACCAGAAAATTAATTCCAAATTTTTAGGAGTAATCATGGATGAATGTTTGACTTGGAATGAACACCTACGCCATGTTACAATGTGCGTTTCCAAAAGTATTGGAATAATTTCCAAGTTAAAATTTCTTCTCCCTTGTAAAACTTTATTCTTATTGTATAATTCGTTGGTTCTCCCTTATATAACTTACTGTAACGCCGTGTGGGCTAATTGTGGTTTTTCAAAACTCAATTCTATCTTTAAACTACAAAAGAGAGCTATTCGTATTTGTACAGGATCTCATTACTTGGCTCACACTGACCCCCTATTTTACAAGCTTAAAACACTAAAAATTTTCGACTTAAATACTATTCAAGTAGCAATCATTATGTTCAAATATATTAATAATCAACTTCCACCGTCCTTTGATAATATGTTTAGGTTTAATAGCTCTGTTCATTACTACCCAACTCGCATATCTGGTAATTTCCATCTAACAAACCCCAAACTATTAAAAACCCATAAATCCATTCGACATTATGGTCCCGACATTTGGAACAATTTTTTTCAGACAATATTAAATCATGTCCAACCATATACTCCTTGAAAGCTACTCTTAAAAGAAATATCATAGAATCTTATGCATCCCACACTCCAAGTTAGTAAACTATATTGCTCACATAATTATTAAATCGCTATTAATTCCTTTTCTTTTACTCAACTGCTGTCTACTGCACCTGCACCCGCACTTGCATAGCACCCACTTGATCAATACTGAACGACTTATGTCACGAAACTTATTTACGAGGCCGCCATCAATATCAAGCCTAACGGCTCACGATGGCGGTCTCCTGCGTTCTTTGAATTGCACATTCTGTTTAATGAAAAGTATTATATTTTGTTTTATATTCGTTTTTATTCCTTATATTACGACTGTATTGTTATTGATCTTTTATGTATTACCTATGTAAACATGTATATTTGTATCGTATATCATTTGAACGCAGAAATAAAATCAATCAAACAAACAAACAAACAAAATGTATTATCTTTCACATGCAAATTTATTTTAAATATTGTTATTCCAAGAATAAGTTTATGTGTGTTTATTTAATTGTTTTACTTGCATTATTTGGAAAATAAAGAAACTTCATTGTTGGACATGGAAATAAACGAAATGAAATTGAATTAAATAAAGGGAAATTGATAATACAAGAAAAAAAAATGATAATACTTATGTCTACGTGTGTGCCAAATTTGGTGCTTTAAACATCAAATACACAATTGATCAGCTATGCCGCCCCACCAGTTATCATCTACCTCTACAATATAACAAGCTATGAAAGTAAGTTGATTTGGGGCCCTTCAAAAGGACCCCCCCCCCCCCCCATCTTTAAACATTTGGTTTTAAATTTGATTTTGAATGATTTTTTATAGCTCCGGGGAGCTATGGTTTAAGTAACTGCCAAGGAACTATTATGAAAATCAATACCCTTCAAAAGGGCACATTCAATCCATATGGATTCGAACCAAGGGATTCCTGATCTACTACGAGTCGCCACCACGCCTCCTCCAGTACTGTGCAGTACATGTAGAAATGAATATCTGGTTGCAAAGCCGATAGTCTATTGTAATTGAACTGTATACTGATGCTGACAGGTCAGGGGCGGATCCAGGATTTTCAGGCCGGGAACACAAAAATTGTATGTGTATGACACATAACTAACTCGAAGTTCACACATTTGAGATCAGTATTAACACATGTACCGGCAAATAATCCAGGTAATAAACATACAAACTGTATCTTTAAAGAGGGGGATTTGGTGCCCAACTGCCATATGCCGATTTTCTTTTAAATAGTCACAAAAAGGGGGAATGAGCCGGGTGGGCACCCCCCCCCCCCCCAAAAAAAAAAAAAAAGAATCCGGGCCTGCATCCAGGGGGGGGGGGACACTCAGTATAATGTGTGGTGGGTATGAGAAGACCCTAATTTTTACACTAACATTTCCGTTCCAATGCATAGCATTTTTTTATCTTGTTGAGAAAATGAAGACAGAAAGAAAACCATTTAAACAGTAAAATACATGCCTATCTCAGATGGTCTAACAGGCTTTTCCTTTTGGGTAACGAGCAGGCCAACCATTCCAGTGACCCCCTCCCCCCCCCCAAAAAAAAAAATGTAGCTCCGCGCTCCGAAGACCGTCCTTTCCATGATAAGCCCGTTCCGTAGCCCCCTTTTTTTTGTCTTTCCAGCGGCACATACGTACCGCTTTTGGGATCGAGTGCCCCCTCCCCCTGCCTGCATCCTTACACCATGCACACAAACTCACATATACGCTCCAACGTCAATCCGTTAATTTAAATTTCCTGTAATTATAACACTTTTCATTTTCTTTTTCTTTTTCTTACGCAGGCTGACCATGTTGACGGCGCAGTATTTACATGATTTAGAAAAGATGCCTCAAATAGATGCAGTCGACACAGGGTGTGGGCTGGAAGGAGTAAACATTTTAGTGATCGTTTCGCTTCTCTTCCTTGCATGCATATACAAGCCACGGTTAATACAACAGAACACCGTAATAGAGCTACTAGTATCTCAGGAGTGAGATCAGGTGTTCCATTTTATTAACCTTGATTTTAAAAAACGACGTTGACGAGCAATACTTAAATCCATGCACCTTGCCAACCTTGAAGATATGAACGAAAAATTTCCAGAGAGAGTTTAGACAGATGATGCCTGCATTCCTCTTCCTGTTTAATCTTTTCATTGCATGCAAATCAGAGGAACCATTAAAGAGACTTTATTTATTGACTAAATTCTTTTAAAATTCATTTCATCCGTTTAATGTATCGAAGATCTCATTTTAAAAAAACCCTCTCAAATCACCCATCACATGTTCTCAATTTCCTACTGCTTGCCTCGCTTCCACAACAGTCTCATGTATAGACAATAGCAATGTCGCATTAGGCCTACAGTGGCTTATTTGCCTGGCGTGTCCACCCACGACCATGACAACTCAATTAACTTGCGCTGAAAATATATATATATATATATATTCTCCAGTCCTATGCATAATTTGGAGCTGTGTGTATATAAATGCTGCAGGAAGCGTAAAGCCTTTTCATACAGAATACTCTACATAAAACCTCTCTAATTTCAAGTGACTTATGCATCCTAACTTAAACATTAAATGTACATGACCATGGAGACTAAAGACATCGGTGAGCTATCTCTGAAAAACTTTGTGGAAACCCTCACAACACATGTATCACGTATGTCTAACTACCCATACGGTGACGGGCAACTTACAATTGAAAATGGAAAAGAGGACTCCCTGCAAACATTACACCGCGCTGTATTAGTTGGAAAAGTAGATTCCATCAAGCCTCTTATTCGAGAGACTTCGTCAGATGAGAGTTGTTATGGGGCTAGTGCTTGGACAGATCTCGAGGTGAAGCCACTTCATCTTGCTGGGATGAGCATGATGAGAGGCCAGGTAAATGTGACTGCCGATGATGGAGGAACTGGATTGCATTTATCTGCCTTGAATGACCACCTTGATGTCGTAAACTATCTGCGTGATCATGGCGCTGATGTGAATCAGAAAAGAAAGGATGGCTTCACTGCCCTACATGCAGCTGCATTTAATGGTCATCTTGATGTCATCAAAAGTCTCATCAGTCGCAGAGCTAACGTGAATGTGACTAGCGATGATGGAGTAACAGCACTGTATTTAGCTGCTCTAAATGGCCACCTTATTGTTGTTAAATATCTGCTTAATCATGGCGCTGATGTGAATCAGAAAAGAAAGGATGGCTTCACTGCCCTACATGCAGCTGCATTTAATGGTCATCTTGATGTCATCAAAAGTCTCATCAGTCGCAGACCTAACATGAATGTGACTAACGATGATGGAGTAACAGCACTACATTTATCTGCACAAAATGGCCACCTTATTGTTGTTAACTATCTGCTTAATCATGGCGCTGATGTGAATCAGAAAAGAAAGGATGGCCTCACTGCCCTACATGTAGCTGCAGTTAATGGTCATCTTGATGTCATCAAAAGTCTCATCAGTCGCAGAGCTAACGTGAATGTGACTAGCGATGATGGAGTAACAGCACTACATTTATCTGCACAATATGGCCACCTTATTGTTGTTAACTATCTGCTTAATCATGGCGCTGATGTGAATCAGAAAAGAAAGGATGGCCTCACTGCCCTACATGTAGCTTCATATGACGGTCATCTTGATGTCATCAAAAGTCTCATCAGTCGTAGAGCTAACGTGAATGTGACTAGCGATGATGGAGTAACAGCACTACATTTATCTGCACAAAATGGCCACCTTATTGTTGTTAACTATCTGCTTAATCATGGCGCTGATGTGAATCAGAAAAGAAAGGATGGCCTCACTGCCCTACATGTAGCTGCAGTTGATGGTCATCTTGATGTCATCAAAAGTCTCATCAGTCGCAGAGCTAACGTGAATGTGACTAGCGATGATGGAGTAACAGCACTACAATTATCTGCACAATATGGCCACCTTATTGTTGTTAATTATCTGCTTAATCATGGCGCTGATGTGAATCAGAAGAGAAAGGATGGCCTCACTGCCCTACATGCAGCTTCATATGACGGTCATCTTGATGTCACAAAATGCCTCATCAGTCGCGGAGCTAACGTTAATGTGACTACCAATAGTGGAGAAACTGCATTGTATGAAGCGACAGAAAATGGTCACCTGAATATCGTAAACTATCTGCTTGATCATGGTGCTGATGTGAATCAGAAGAGAAATTATGGCCTCACTGCCCTACATTTAGCTGCATATAAAGGTCATCATGATGTCATCAAATGTCTCATCAGTCGCGGAGCTAACGTGAATATGACTGACGATGATGGAGAAACTGCTCTGTATTTATCTGCACATGATGGCCACCTGAATGTCGTAAAGTATCTGTTTGATCAAGGCGCGGATGCGAATCCGAGAAGAAAGGATGGCGTCACTGCTCTACATGCAACTGCATGTAACGGTCATCTTGATGTTATCAAATGTCTCATCAGTCGCGGAGCTAACGTGAATATGACTGCCGATGATGGAGTCACTGCACTGTATTTTGCTGCACAAAATGGCCACCTTGATGTCGTAAACTTTCTGCTTGATCAAGGCGCGGATGCGAATCCGAGAAGAAAGGATGGCGTCACTGTCCTATGTGACGCTGCATATAGCGGTCATCTTGATGTTATCAAATGTCTCATCAGTCGCGGAGATAACGTGAATGTGACTGCCGATGATAGAGTAACTGCACTGTATTTAGCTGCACTAAATGGCCACCTTAATGTTGTAAACTTTCTGCTTGATCATGGTGCTGATGTGAATCAGAGAAGAAATAATGGCCTCACTGCCCTACATGCAACTGCATATAAAGGTCATCCTGATGTCATCAAATGTCTCATCAGTCGCGGAGCTAACGTGAATGTGACTGCCGGTGATGGAGTCACTGTACTGCAATTAGCTGCGCAAAATGGCCACCTTGATGTCGTAAACTATCTGCTTGATCATGGTGCTGATGTGAATCAGAGAAGAAAGGATGGCCTCACTGCCCTACATGCAGCTGCATTTAATGGTCATCTTGATGTCATCAAAAGTCTCATCAGTCGCAGACCTACCATGAATGTGACTAACGATGATGGAGTAACAGCACTACATTTATCTGCACTAAATGGCCACCTTAATGTTGTAAACTATCTGCTTGATCATGGTGCTGATGTGAATCAGAGAAGAAATGATGGCGTCACTGCCCTATGTGACGCTGCATATAACGGTCATCTTGATGTCATCAAATGTCTCATCAGTCGCAGAGATAACGTGAATGTGACTGCCGATGATGGAGTCACTGCACTGTATTTAGCTGCACTAAATGGCCACCTTAATGTTGTAAACTTTCTGCTTGATCAAGGAGCGGATTCGAATCCGAGAAGAAAGGAAGGCGTCACTCCCCTACATTTAGCTGCATGTAAAGGTCATCTTGATGTCATCAAAAGTCTCATCCGTCGCAGAGCTAACGTGAATGTGACTAGCGATGATGGAGTAACAGCACTACATTTATCTGCAGAAAATGGCCACCTTGTTGTTGTTAACTATCTGCTTAATCATGGCGCTGATGTGAATCAGAAAAGAAAGGATAGCTTCACTGCCCTACATGCAGCTGCATTTAATGGTCATCTTGATGTCAACAAAAGTCTCATCAGTCGCAGAGCTAACGTGAATGTGACTAGCGATTATGGAGTAACAGCACTACATTTATCTGCACAAAATGGCCACCTTATTGTTGTTAACTATCTGCTTAATCATGGCGCTGATGTGAATCAGAAAAGAAAGGATGGCGTCACTGCCCTACATGTAGCTGCATTTCATGGTCATCTTGATGTCATCAAAAGTCTCATCAGTCGCAGAACTAACGTCAATGTGACTACCAATGGTGGTAAAACTGCATTGCATTTATCTGCACAAAATGGCCACCTTGATGTCACTAGATG